>JAZEWU010000004.1:8834420-8845512 GCA_036362915.1 Geotria australis | reverse complement strand
ACTGCCTTGGCCTCTTCCTCCTCCTCTTCACCGCGTGAGCCTTGAAATAGCCGAGGCACGACCCCTCCTTCCTATGCGAGGTCTCTGGTGCCGTTCTCATGGCCTGCCTCCCCGAGCAGGAAGCCGGGTCATGGCTGTGCTTGTTTGTGGCGTGTGATAAGGGGGTGAACATGCGAGGGGGGAGGAGGGAGGAACGTGCCGCGGTTGTTGGTTGTTTGTGGTGGTTGTTGTTGGTTGTTGGTGGTGGTTGTGGGTGCGGCGGTGGAGTAACCCCGTTGCGTGACCTTGTTTAAAGGGAAGGCGTACGATGTCTTAAGGGAGCGCACGACACAGTCGATGTTAAATATCGTACCAGATTATTTTGACTTGAATGTAAGAATTTAGAAGGGGGTTGCTGACCCTTCGACGGGGTTGGGGGGGGGGGCTCAGCCCTTTCCAGGCTCTTCCGCGACACACAATCCACAGTATTGGTGGTGGTGGTGATATTTGTATATGAAGTGGAGGCGCGGTGGCGATGTTATCTCCCTCACTTGGTATGCTGGAGGTCGTGGTTTCGATCCCGGTCCTGACAGCTGTATATTTGGAGTTTGCGTGATCTCTCTGCCAGTGGTTGCGTGGGGTTGTCTCCAGGTCCTTCAGTATTTTCATCCACATTTAGATACATGCGTTAAATTTGAGAATTTCCTAAGGCATCCTTAGGTGTCCTGATGCCTACATGCACAGGCATATGTAGTGCGCATTGCATAGGATTGAGCTGTGATAAATCAATGCATCAGTTCGTGCCAACTTATTGCGAAAACGATTAAATAAATGAAAACGATTAAATAAGTGAACGTCTGAGGCAGGAACCCCTATACACAGTCCACAGGAGACCGGAGGTTGGGGTGGTGACAGAACGTTGTTTGAATAATGAGATTGTGAAATAAAAACAAAAAATAACTAAAACCACCGCCATTTCACTTTCTAGTCTTTCTCAGTTCTGCTGATGCGCCATTGCCCAAAACAATATAAATCATAATGATCAACGTTACCCATGATCTGCTGGGTCAAAGCCTTACCCCAGGTCGTCGCTGCCTGTCACGGTCGCTCAGCATTCTCCCTTACTCCTGCCCGCGAGCTCATTTCACCACACGATCCCCAAAGTGTTCGTGGTGCACGTGTGCTTTCAAAGGACCGCGCGGGATAGGTTTGCAAACCCGCTTACTGTACTGCCATACGGTGGCCAGCGTACAGAGCGACGAGGCTGGCGGGTGTCTGGGAACGCGGTGCCGGCGCGCCACCACGCCCGGCTCGCGTTGCTCGAGCCGCGCGGTCTGAGTGCCGACTTCCCAGGGGGCTGCTTGGACCGCTCGTTCCCAGATGTCCCCTCGGGACAGCGGTGAATTCAAGAGGAAAATAATAATCATAATAAAACATGCGGGTGGGCTGGGGGAGGCTAAGGGAGGAGGACAAGTGTGTGTGGGGCTGCGGGGGGGTAACAAAATAATAAATAATGAAACCACATTTCCGCACGCATTCCCTCTACAAAAAAAATGGGCGACGGTGCTAGGGGAACGGCGCTGCCGGGCTAGCCAGGCGTCTGCCGCCGCTGCTGCTGCTGCTTCATCCCTGTGTTATACGACAGGCAGCCCAGCCTCGCCGGCCCTCTCTCCCCCGCCTGTTCTCTCGCTCGTTCTTTCGCTCGCTCGCGCGCTCCCACTGAAGCCAAGCGTGCGCCGCGCGAGAGCCGACCATCTGTGCGCAGCCCGCGCTCGGCTTCCTTCCTGTGTCCCTCGGCGCTTCCTGCCCGGCGCTTATCGCGGCCGAAAACTCGGCGCTGGGCGCCGCTTCCCAGCGCCGGCTTCGCGGGTGCTCCCCGGCCTCGCGCCGCACGGCTCCGACGCCGAAAAGGTAAATCGTCGCCCGCCGCCTACGCTGCCGCCAACGCGGCTGCCTCTGTCGCCGCAGCCTCGCTCCCCGGAGAGAATCGGCGGCTCGCTCTTGCTGGGTGGGTTGGGTCGCGGGGGGGCCTTTTGGGGGTGGAGCGGGTGGAGGTGGTGGGCAGGGGTGGGGGAGGTTGAATCAGCGCGGTTTCTTACCAAAAGCACGACACGCACGTGTTTATATAGAGCAATACAATGGATTCGGTTTGAAGGATCGCGCATTCGGCATGGTAATTTGCTGGGGATTCGCCGGCGATTCTCACGCAAAGTGGCTTGGAAAGACTGGAGAAGCTTCAGGCGATGACAGAGCGATGAGTCACGACTTCCTGTGATGCCACTTCCTGATGGCGGGAACCCCGTGGCTTCGAAGTGGAGCGTCGAACATGTGAAGGTAGAGTTGTCACCAATTGGCCCCTCGTTGCTGCGTCGTGAACGCGCAAATTAGTCGTATGTGACAAAACGCCGTGCGACAATATGGCACCAGCCGCCGTATTCTTCCACCGACTAAAACACTGCCGGTGGGTAGAGTTGCCCGGGTAGCTTGGTGGGATCGTAATGGCCACTTTGAAGATGCCGAAGTGGCACGGCTGAGAACCTGGGTTCGAATCGGGATCTAAGCCACCCATGGTTATACTGGGTTCTCAAACCGAGCGAGTTGATGGTCTTAACCCATCACCAGTGAATACGACAAAATCACACCAATACATTTCTTCATATCTTTACGTACAGTTATTTTTCGTGAATCCACTGTTGCATGAGGGCTTCCCCATCCCATGCGGGTCGTGGGGGTTATTTGACCTAACGCCACAACGCTGGTCAGCGCGGTTTGGTCAGCATAGACATTGTCTTATAATTCGTTGCTATCGCTTGACTCTCAGTTTTCTGTCTCCCCGTTGTTGTTATGCCGTTCTCTCCACAGCTCGGATTATATAAAAAAAACCCAAAAAAATTGTTGCTGATTTTCCGTGCTCTGTCGTTGTTGACATGTCCACAGAGAGCTAATGTGTGTGTTTCCCTCTAAAGACTGCTTAGGTTTTATTGTGGCCAAATTTCTGACCTTAAACACAGACTTGGAGAATAATTTGGACCAATTCTTGTCCCTCGTGTCTGTCTCTCTGTCTTCCCGTCTCTGTGTGTGTCTCTCCCTGTTGCTCACCCTTCCTCCCTCCCTCCCTCCATGTTTGTCTTCAAGGAAGTGATGGCCATCTTAGGGGACGCTGGCAGAATGTTGCCGCTCTTAAGATTGCCAGTTTCACAACCTTTTAGTATATTCAAAGTAGCCTTAATCATTTATTTTCTGTTGCTTTGGTTTTTATTGTTTTGTCTTTCGTTGTTGACATGCCGTCCTCTTCGCGGCCCTTGTGCAGCGCTTTGTGACCCTCGGGTGAAAGGCGCTATATAAATTGAATTATTATTATTATTATTATGTCGTTCTCTCTGCAGCTTTGTGCAGCGCTTTGTGACCCTCGGGTGAAAGGCGCTATATAAATGCTATTATTATTATTACAATACAACGGTGCGTTTTTCTGCACTGCACTGTGCTGCCCAGGGCATAACCCCGCAGCAGCCTATACCTCTCGTTATGTGCACGGTAGCCACTCATCCAAGCATTACACAGGCTCGAAACCCGCTTGGTTACCGAGATGTGACGAAATCCGGCGCATTCGTGGGTGATTCGGT
The DNA here is from genome assembly GCA_036362915.1 of Geotria australis. NCBI lineage: Eukaryota > Metazoa > Chordata > Hyperoartia > Petromyzontiformes > Geotriidae > Geotria > Geotria australis. Next base: position 8,841,910 of record JAZEWU010000004.1, on the reverse strand, counting down.
CATAGGCTGAATTAAATCACAACCTCCGGATTATGACTGACGATTAATCAAATCTTGGCAGTTGGGAGGAGGAGTTGGTTTTTAGAGAGGGCAGAAGTGGTGAATTGTTAAATGGTATTTATCAGGCGAGCGCATATTGCGCTCGCCACCGGGGAGGGTGGGGGGTGGCGTGAGGGAGCTGCCTCAGAGCCGTGCCGGCGAAAAGTTTGGGTTTGGAAAACGACCGCTCACCGACCTGCCAACCTGCCCCCCCTCCCCCGGTAGCTCCCACACAGCCATCTCATTTTCCCCCTCTGTCGTGCTGCGCGCGAAGATTTGTTTCAGGAAAGGCAGCGTGGGTGGTGGTTGTGTTGCGCTTTTGTTGTGATTGCAGCGCTTTGCTCGCCTGCTGTATAAATCGGATAAGGTGGGGTTTATGGCAGCTTTAAACAAAAAAACTTTCATTGTTTTTATTGATAGTAATAATAACAGAAAATGGAAAAATTCAAAGAAAACAAACTGGACGTAAAACAACGTTGATGCAACGGGATTGCGCGTTTGACAAGCAGGAATTTTTACACGAGATGTTTTTGGTAGATGATCATATGGGACCTCTCTGTGATTGTCTCAATAGTTTTACCCATTGGGATGCCTGGCCAATCAATACGTAGTTGACCAAATGCTTGTACGTATGTGTGTCCGCACAGAGGGTACCGGTCCAGAGTCCTTCATCCTTCATAAGTGCAAATTTTATCTACACAACACCAAGGATTTTTTGTCTTATTTCAGCTTCATGTCCCACTTATTCATATTATGCCGTCCTCTTCGCGGCCCTTGTGCAGCGCTTTGTGACCCTCGGGTGAAAGGCGCTATATAAATTTAAATTATTACTATTATTATTACTCTTGTGAAACTGTTTCAGCTTCAAATTCCCAATTTTGCACTACAGGACAGGTACTGTGCTCGTTCTATCTATGAGAATTTTGCTTGGTGCAGGAGGAAACCGGAGAACCCAGAGAAAGCCCACCACTCATATGAGCGGATAATGCAATGCCATTTCCTGGCCTCCACCCACCCACCCCACGCCTACCGAGAACACCTGGCACCCCGGTAACCTTGTTACAAGCAAGGGTCAACTCGGCATCATCATCTTATCCTTGAGCTCCTGATCTCTTCAGCATTCTCGATCTGTTAATCTCCTGGGCCGACATCCCTTCTTGTTTCAATCACCTCGTCTTATCAGTCTCCAGATCTTTTCAACTCCCTGACCTCATCAACTCGTTGGTCCAGTTCACCTCCTTGGGCCAGTAGTTTCCTGGTCCCAATCACCTCCTAATATGAACCTTCTGGCCCCCTCCACTTGGCCTCCTCAACCACCTTGTGCCATCAACCTCCTGGTCCCATCAACCTTCTAGTCCTGTCAATCTCATGGTCTTTCTATCCAACCTCTCGCCATCGACCTCATCATCTCTTCCACTTGTTTTCTCAGTCTCATGGTCTCCCTGACACGTTCCACAAACCTCCAGGTCTCCTTGTCTACCTCGTTCCAACTACTGTTGACCTTCTGCCCCTCATCCTCTCAATCTTCTAGTCCCATGGCTCCCGGCCTGTCTCCTTAACGCCTTGGTCATCGACACCTCATTCCACCATTCTCCCAGTCCCTGTCAGTCATCAGTGCTCCTCGCTATTCAGCAGTGACAGAGCCTCAATGTTCTTAAACCCTAAGTTGTTGTTGTTGTTATTTGTTGCTGCTGTAGTTTCCTGTCGGCTATCGCTATTAATAGCCTTTGACAGTATTGGGCAGCAATGGCAGTCAAGATGTACTGGTGCGTAACGAAAGGGTAGGCATGCGCGTACGGTTGAACGATGCAAAGGTCAGCCATGCACATCGCGCGCGTGCCAGAATGCGCAGAGGCCCACCCCTTCCATTTAGAGATTTCAATATACAGACGCACACACGCACATGGCATGTGCGCCCAGTTATTATAGTCACCTGTGCATCTCACGAAAAACGCCGAGTTTTAGGCAAGAGAATGAAACTGTGCGAGACGTCTCATCCAGTCAACCCATAACACCGACGTCCAACATATGACCTGCCAGTAAGCTATTGACACTTCGCAAGGTCCACCTAGCCTGGTATAAGCCGCGTGGTGACATCACCATCAGTTTGTTGCAAACGGCAGCTGTTGTTGTTGTGTGCGACGAAACCCGTCGACCTAGGTTCGACTCCCAGCGCCAGATAACATCAATGCCGAGTGTTGTTAGAATCTGTCGTAGGCTTGCTTTAGGTTGTCCGAGCGATAAATATGTACCTTGTATGGTTTGTGAACAACAGCACTGGGGAGATAAATGCGGCAGGGTGTGGTCCCAACCACACCACCCTCTCGTGCACTACGGCAGCCTAACAGCACATGCCATAGCAGCCTGTAGAAGGCTACTCGGGGGTCTGGGTAGGTGAAGGTGGTCGAGCATTGGTGCTGCTGAGCCGATATCAATCGGTGCTGAAGGTGCTCGCCCCAACAGTGTATACTGTGCGGCTATATGAGCCACCTAAACCCGTCTGTTTATGGGATTCTCAAATCTATGTGATCCACAAACCCTTGCCTCAAAAATTGCTGGATTACAGGAGCCCATATTCAGGAGATCTTATTACAATTTCTCACCTGCTGTCCGTGGAGATTTAGTTAAGGTCTCTTGGCGTTATGGGCTTATAATACGGACACTGGTGTCTCCTGTGTAAGCAAAGCCAAGTCATTCAGTTTGTTTAAAAAATATATGTGGATAAAAGATTGAGGGTGGAGGAAGGAAAGGTAGAAGGTTATTTTGTGCACATTAGGGTCCTGTACCCACCACTTACCGCTGAACTATCTACACACTGCTACTCACGGTTGCCAGAGGGCACAAGACTAGTGTGCGGTAGAGTGGGGGGGAGGGGGGCTTCATGGGGTGGGTGCCTGTACCACAGAGCGTCATCATCGCCTGGGGGAAAGAGCGTGCCGATATTTCATCGGCGACACACTTCACGACATCTATTCGAGAGTGTGGGAAGCAGTCGGTCACCATGCGCCTCCCTTTATGACAACGAGAGAATTTGCCAGCGATGCCGGGCATTTTCGTTAACGGCCTGACAGGCCGGGCAGACTGATTGGCAAGTGGGTGAGCGAGCGAGTGGGCGGGCGGGCGGGCAGGCGAGCGGGTGAGCCAAGGAGGGAGGGGCGCAGCGGTGAGACGGCGCGGGGACCGCGGGTTTCACACGGGGCTGGGCGCTGGCACCGGCCGTTCCCCACGGCCGCCGCCACTGTGGCGACGCCGCCACTGTGGCGACACCGCTACCGCCAGGTGTGGTGGGAACCGGCAGGTGAGCGCCGCACTGCGTCTGTGCGATTCCGCCAGCCAGATTCCAGGAGCGACGCGCGCCCAGGCCCCGGGCAGCATCATGCCAACAGCGGCCACCAATGCTGCAGTCTCCGTCGTTCGTCTTTTCCAACCGTCTGTACGTCCGTCCATAAATCCATCTGTCCGTCTGACCGGCCGTGTGTTTGTCCGTCTGTCAGTTTGCCCATCCGTCATTTCTCTGGGGTTTGGTGAAACGAATGCCACTTTGTCAGATGGAGAGATTGGCCCCCGTTGTAATTGATGTGGAATCCACCGCTGTCCGAGGTTGGCTGGTGAAGACCAGTGCCGTCTAATACTTGTTTACACGTAGCTATGCTCAAACCTGCTTGGTAAACGCCAAACGTACAGCTGACAGCGGTGATGAAGATTGACGGTCACAACTTTTGCACAAAATCATAGTCACAGAGTAAACTTGCTCCAGGTTACACGAATACAGCTTGAAGGTGGCTTGTTTGTTACCCGTCATTAAGTCACTCTCATAGTCTGTGTAAACATAAGTCTTCTATAATAATCATCATATTCCATTCATCTTGATAATAACTGTCTACTGACATGAATTCTGAATACCGTCTCACAGTACCAGCTGTGGTTGTTTTAAACTGCCACCTGCCCAAGGAATGAGGAATTTCCACCACTAGGATAATGCTGCCAGTGGAGATGAACACCGCCCTTTTGCTCGTTTGAGCAAGAAGACACTTTGACTTCATGGTTCAGTTGTAGATTTGCAAAGAAAATCTCAGTAATGAGCCGCTGTACACCCAACGCATGAACCTCCAAAAAAGGATCTTGAGACTTGTTGGGACATCCCTTATAAATTTGTTAGGATTACAACGAGTATTTCATCTGCGCCAAGTGGCACAGTGGTTCGAGTGCTCGCATCACGATCAGAAAGTCACGAGTTCCTCTGGGGTGGACAAAATGTGAATAGATTTGTAAATTATAACAACTTACAACCCCTTCCATTACATTCACCACAACATATATATAAACTAAGATTTGGTTTTGGAGTTGATTAACCTTTGGGAATCTTGATCATTCTTGGCAGGCCAAATCCTTATGCCCCAAGCTCAGGCATGTTGGATCATGTTTGGGTTTTCGAGGTGATGGATGAGGTGACATGGTAAAGAAGAGCATCAGACTATTAGCAAAGGCGAGAAATAACGTTTACCACAATAAATGAGTGGTCTGGCTCGTCCAATCATAACTATTCTTATCCTCGAGGACTTTTAGAAGAGGTAAAGAAGATAGTGTTGGAAGGAACTGGGCCACCAGTGCAGAGCAGGAGGAGGAGACCGAGGGTGAGATGGGAGGGTGTGGCGGAAAGAGACACGAGGACATTTTTTACGTGACCAGAGAAGAGGCACAGATTATAAGCGCACCGAATGAGAAAATCTGAACAGCCAACCCCATGCAGTCGTGGGACTTCTGGCTTCGAACAATATGGTCCAGGTTTTTCTAACAAGCCTATCCCATAACAGCCTGAGACGACGACTCCTCTCCCCCTGGGGAAATGCGGAGGTGTTCGTCATAGTAATCATCTATCCATCTATCCCACGATCAATTAGCGTTCGCATGCCTCGCGGAGCAGCGCTGCGTTCACACGATTGTGAAGTCTCACCCGTCAGTTTACGTGTGCTCGCACGTGTGCGTTGTTGGCGTGTATTTAAGCTCTGTTCTCTCTTTGTGCTAATATTTTTAAAGGAACGTGCCCCCGAGTGAACACTGGGATGACGTTTGAAAGTAATTGTCGCGCAGAATTAAAAATGGGCGTGCGTGAGCGCTGTGGGTATATTGTAACCCGAGACGTCCCACGCAGAGTCGGGCTCGCCAACCGACGAACCGGGCGACCGACCCGACACTGAACGTCAGCTTCGCGCCACTTCTGTGGCCGTAAAAACGATTCGGAGAAATAACTTCAAAAAGCGTGCGTTTTTTATTTTACGTCTTCAAAACACGCAACGCCAACGCCGCCACAACCGCCACCACCTGCATGGTCATCCTCACCTAAATCAGTGCCGCATCACCGGCGTCGTTAGGGCAAATTATTGTTTTGCGAGTGTGGCACGCGGGACGAGGCCGACCTCAAAAACGCGGCATGCCTGTCACTTAGCATGGTTTAGAAGCTGTGCGGCTGTGACGACGACCGTAGGTACAGGAGGCGGAGAAGGAAGCGCAGCTGCCTCTGCGGCTGTCAATGCTGATGATGCTGCTGCTGCTTCTGCTGCTGCTGCCACAGGACTAACGCCTGCGGTTGCTGTTGTGTAAACACCGACGTATACAGGTTGAGCCGGGGACTTTTTTTTTCTACGCAAGTCACAGCCAAATCTTAAATCCATCTGCGGCAGATGTTTAGAAGAAAAAAAATAACGAAAAAATGTCAGTCGGGGCAAGCGCGTTGGCCGTCAGCTCCCGTGAGGCGGTACAAAATGTCACGTGCGTATTTAAGATCCCAGTGGCGCCTCTCAACTTATCCTTATCAACTCGCAATGTGTTGTGTTCTCCACTTCTGTACCTCCTTCCCCATCACTCAAATCTCAGTGACAACAACAACATAAATGTTACCGTCCTGGTAAGATAAGTTTGCTTCGAATTTGGGTAGTTAGTACTTTTATAAGATGATGGGAAATCACTTATTTAATTCTACTTAATGCCTATGTGTGTGTGCATTAAAAATAAACATGTAAAAGAATGTCACAAATTAAATATATTGTAACCGCAATGAGTCTAAACTGCCCGAGTGGATCAGGTGTCCGAGACACTGAGCTGCTGCCCCTAAAATCCTGAGTCCGAATCCTAAATCTGGAGCCATATTTCAGCGACCGCAATTAAACCAGGCGAGTGGATGGTATTGGCCTAATAAATAATGACTCAATAGTAAAAAAATACATTTACAGTACATAGTTTCTTTTTTTCGAACATTTGAGTTTTTTTGCTGTGTGACAAACACTTTTTTTGCGGCCTATAAAAAAAAGTGTGACAATCCCAGTAGGGATGAAAGCTCACTTTAGGTGTCTTCACCACTAGTTCTGTGACATCCTTATCTGAGGGATATTTTCTATTACAAGTTGATGTGCTCCTAGCTCTGAGAGTTCTGCTGAAAGCAGCATTTGAATTACTTTGTTGCAGATGTGTTGAAAATTACGATATTTGGCCAAGTGTGCCAGTGGCCATTGTAAACATAGTGTAAATTTGCCATGTTGATGCCTTTCACCTGTTTCTTTGGGGCATAAATGTGACTCCTATATACTTTTGATTTTGACAGTTGTAATTATGTGAGTAACGATTTCTCCCCCACCCCCCTCCCCCACCCCTTCGATGTCCAGCAATTCAGTTGTCACAAAATTCTAGATTGAGGATCTATTCCAGAATTGATTACTTTCTAATGATGTCACTTCCAGTCTTGCCGATTCTATTCTGATTGAACATATAGTTATTTCACACACTGGGATGCTGAAACGTATTTTTTGTCTTTTAAGCCTCTTTTGTTATCGCGACTTTAACAACACTTGAATTTTTAAAGTGTGTTTCTCTAATTTTGCTCCACTGGTCTGACCGTAACATTAGCTTACCATTCCACGTGTTTATTTTGAGCATCGATTTTAATCGATCTCACCCCTGAACGGTAACGAACCGAACTCGCGTTAGTCTTCGGCGAGTTTTCGCGGTTCCTAACGAGCAACGACCCGACGGTTTTTCCACAAACCCCTGCGGTCAAGCCCATTATGTCGTCGCCTCCATCACAGCTGCTCAAACAGCTCCGGCAAGACGCTCGGGTCGAGCGCTGCCGCTCGCAAACACTCGCCCGCCGCCTCCTCCTCCTTCATCCTCCGCCACCATCCCCCCCCGGGGCCACCTTTCTCGGCGATGAAGCGTGTGCGAGCGGACACGCGAGCCTGGGGGGAGCTATTAGTGAGGGGGGGTGAGGTAGGAGGGGGCGTAACGCCTCCGCTGCAACCGCCGCCTGCGTGTTGGGCAAGCAAAATATTCCGGCCTCGGTGGCGTGAGTGATGGGCAGGTGTGGTGGTTCTGAGCTGAAGCGACGGTCACTCTTTGGGGACCGTGTTTTTCTCATTCTCACCTGGCCTCGTCGTACCTCCCGCCTCCTCGCTCCTCAA
>JAZEWU010000004.1:8802907-8814763 GCA_036362915.1 Geotria australis | reverse complement strand
CCCCATTTGCCCGTTTACTCACAACCAACCATCCACCCCCCTCCTCTCTTCTAGAACCATCCCCATTCTGAAAATTACACACTCGCCACTGTAATTGTGTTAAAGCCGGCGGTCTTTGTGACATTGTCGCCCGGTGGGCGTGGAGCGTGCGTGTGTGCGTGCCCACACGACGCACTCTTTTCCGAATTAATCTTCCGCAGCTGCCACGAGACACGCGTGCGGCGCTTGCATCACAGACGCTGCTCGTCGCAGGCGGGGGATGAGCAGCGGGGATGGCGGGCGGGCGGGTGGGTGGCTGGGATGGAGGCGGGGAGCGGTAACAACCCCTGCCGTGACCGTGTTGCATTTGTGGCAGAAAGGTTGCGTGGATCGGCTTAGGAGCCGTCACTCAGCGCGCGCGCGTAAGCGTGTAATTTGCCGTTCCCAAAAGCTGCGGGAGGGAGTGAGAGCGAGAAGTAGGCTGGGTGAGTGGAAGGAGCGGCTTTACGATATTTCTTCTACGCTTTGGCATTCGGACGTCGCTTCCACCTCTCGCTCTGCCTCCCCCCTCCTCCGTCGCTCGGTGCACTTGACTCCTCCGCCCCTGCACGGTAGCGAGGGATTTGCCGGCACTGCTCGAGGAGGCTGGGGGGTGATCACGGAGCCCGCTCGGCAGCAGCGCGCCGAGATTACACGGTTGCTAAACGCCGCGGCGCTCGCCTGTGCAACACGGCATGAGCGGTGCCACCGTTGGCGGCGATGCGGTCGATACCCGGCGGCGGAATCGCTCGCTCGAACCTGGCCTCTCCGCGCCGGGCCCGGCGAGGATCGTATTTCTTTTTAAGGAAGAATTTGCGCAATGCCCTCGTTCCGCGTGCCTCACGCGACCCGGACGCCGGTGCACCTGCTCCTTTTACCGAAAGCCAAACAGGGGCCGAGTTTAAAAGGGGGGACGTGACCGGTAAAACCACAAGAATATCTGAAATGTTTCATTCGTTGCCAACGCGACATGGATCCACGGAAAAGTCACGGTTTAAATCTCACCCTGTGAATAGAAAACTGCCGATTCACCTCGGAAACCCCGTCTGATCGGGGCCCCCGCCGGGCGCCGCGATAACTGCTCTCGCGTTTCCCGGCGAGCACCCACATTCATTGCCTTGGCTCCCAAAATGCATCTCCGGCCGTAGCTACGGTGCCGGCTCCCGCAGTGCAACGTTTGTGTTCACGTAGCTGTAGTGCAGGCTCCCAGCATGCAGCACGCATGCCATCTTTAATATAATGGGGCAAGTGTTTGTATGTGTGGATGTCCGCACTGTGGGTTCGAGTTCTTCATAAAACTGTACAACAGCAAGCCTTTTATTTATTATTTAGGTTTTTGGTCCCACTTACTGATTATTCTTCTGAAACGTTATTATTACCCTTTCAGCTTTAAATTCCCACTTTTGCACGACAGTACAATCAATCCTCTTCAGCACTCTTCTGCCTTTATCCTGACGTCAGACAAGTGTGTTACACTATTGGAACGAGATCGTCCATAGAACGGGTACTCTGCTAGTCAAAGTAATAAACGGTCAGCCGTTAGGGTGCAGCGGCATTCCCCGAGCATGCTACGGTGATAATTTCCGAGCTCGACTTTGAATCCTTTATCATTCTCATGAACCAAGCTTCAGAATCGCATCAGGGCGGCACGGTTAGTAGCGCTGCCACCTCACATCAAGAAGGTCCCGGGTTCAATTCCCGGCTCGGATACCTTTCTGTGTGGAGTTTGAATGTTCTCCCCGTGTCGGCGTGGGTTTTCGCCGAGCACTCTGGTTTCCTCCTGATGTTCCCCCACACGTGGGCGCCGGCACATACCTCCACGATTTCGTTTTTTCTAGGTCGTCCCTTGCAAAAGAAATAACGCGTCTCATATGTCAACGGGGCGGTATGTTATCGAGGATACATCTTTATAGACCTCCGCAGGACAAAACCAACGCCACGTGCCCCTGTAAAGCAGCCCCAAATGATATATGTTCCCTTGCTTTGAAGGCATTAAACAGGCTCCGCGGCAACGTTATAACTGCTCTTTTACTTAATGTACAAATGCAAGGTGGGCGAGCAGGCAGCGGCAGGTGAGCTGTCATGGGGGTTCGTGGGGGTTAATGGGGGCTAACGGGTCCTGGCGGTGGCCCCCGGGCGAGCCCAGGGCCAACTGGACCCTGCAGGCTACGTCAAGGGCACCTGGGCGCGTGCCTCGTCTCCCGCAGCCCGCAATTAGCAGCGTCAGGTGCTGCCCTCCCGGCCTCCCCTCTCCCCTCCCAGCCTCCTGTCACCCACTCCCTTAACATTAGCCCCCACTCCCTACCCACTCCCTACCCACTCGGCCCCGCTCCCTTCCCACTCCGCCCCCTGGGGCTCTTGACATTCAGCTGCTGTTGAACTGGCGCGGGTGACTGTTAGGCATGGGATTTGAAGGGACCCGCTTAGGCGCAGCCATCCTACACCACAGACTCATCCCTGCGATCCAATCCGTTTGGCCCGCGAGTTGAAAGTGGAATGTACGGACGAACAAACGGCTTTCATTAAATCAATAGTAGGAACATCGTGGCAGACAGACACATCGTTCAATGATTAATTGGTCACATGATGATGATGTATAAAGGAGGTCACCGCTGCGTAAATTTTGGCGTTTGTGCCACGTAACTATCCGGCATATTTTCACGTCATGCCACGTGTTGTATGGCATGATGTCTGACGTTTCGCACCTGAAGTGGCTCCCGGCACGCAGAGCTGAACGTCGAGTGTCGTGGCAGACAACACGCGGTGCACCACTGGAGAACTGCGGATCAGTCAGTCCGTTATTATTCAAGCTGACAGGAGGTGTTGAGCTGTGTAGCTCTTTTTAACAATTGTCCAGCAGAGAGGGATAGGCAGACAATGAGCGGAAGGTAGGGTTATACCTAGGATGGGACGCCAGTCCATCGCAGGGCACTGGGTTCAATTTGCTCAGCAGGCTAATTAACCTAGGCAACAGCATGTTTTTGGACGGTGGGAGGAAACTGGAGTGCCCAGCAAAAACCCACACGAACATGGGAAAAGATGCAAACTCAACCCGGGTATCGAACCCGGGGCCTTCTTGCTGTGAGGCAGCAGCACTACTCACTGCACCAATATGCCACGGATAAAGCACAGCTACTGTTGCCGACAGTTACAATGCAGGTGATGTATTTACGTACGGAATTGCTCGTAAGAGCTGCTCCTTCCGGATTGCCATGTCGTGCGTTCCCCCTCCGTGGTTGGCAAAACACCACGAAGGAGAGAGGAGGAACGCTCGACACATTTATCCCGAAAGAGCAGCTTTTTAGAGCAGCTCTCAAAGACGACGATGACGGTGTTTCCAATGTGACCGCTGATTGACATCGCGGGAAGCAGTAAAGGCTTATTCATCCTTGGCACAGCAGTCTCGAGCGCCGGGGTTTAACCTTTAACCGAGACGATCGCTGTGTAGCACGGTTTGCGATTATGGCTGGGTGGCGGTGAGCCTGGCGATGATGGTTCATTGAGGGAGGTGCCGAGTCTCGAGGAAAAAAGTTTCCCCGTCGCCGAAAAGCATGTGAAGACTCGCGTGCTACACTCTACGTCTGATTCGTGTACCATACGTCAAATCATAATTGTATAGATTAGCTGAGTTCCCGCCCTACGGGAAATCTTGTTCCAAGCACGTGCCGTTCTTCTAACGTCTCTTGTTGATGACGTTTTCTGCTGACGTGACTACTTTGACCTGGCTTTCGTCCTGGATAAAGTCAGAAGAGTTCTTATGAGGGTTGATCGCACTAGCGCGAAAGTGGAAATTTTACATTGATATGGTCTTAAAGTTTCAAAGGAGTAATCAGTAAGTTGGAAGCCTTCGTGTTGTGCAGATAAAATGTGCGATTTTGACGGATGAAGTATTTGAACCCGATAACATCAGTGCAGACCATCAGCTAAACATAAAACACTTGATACATTATGCATAAGATTTACGCCACTGTGGATTTTGTCCATTCACACCTTTGTGAACTATAGATTTTCTACGTTTGCATTCTATATATTCATGCCATCGTAGATTCTGTGTTCACACCAATGGGTTTCCGTATATTTGCACCACAAGATGCTGTGTATGCTCACCCCTAGAGAATGTTCGTCTGCAGCGATCAAAGAATGCATCAAACCATGACCCCGACTCCTCGAGACGATTCATTGCATCATCGCGGGGGGTTATGTGTTACAGTGTCTCGTCTCCACTGGTCGTGGTTCTGGCACGCGGTATTTAGAAGCGTGTTTTCTCTGAGGCCGTGTGCACGTGTGTGTGATAAATATTTTATTGAGCTGGGTAAGGGTTGATCGTTATGCAGAGAAAGTTGACACTGCCAGAAAATCTTACGGATAACTTTCTCACTTCAAGACTGTATTTTGTACAAAAAAAAACTCTTACACTTGATGAAAATCAGGGAACAGAGCCAGCAATGCAGAGTTCCTAGGTTTGAAACCAGGCTGCAGCCACCTGTCGTCTCAGCACACGCATTCGTGTGTGTGTGCTTGTGTGTGCATGCTGGTTGGCACAGTAGGGAGCACAGGTGTATTTGCTCGTAATCTCAGTCAGGCAGCCCTTGACACGTGGATATGTCCCGTGACCTGCCAGTGAGTGAGCCTTTGACATTTCACGTTGCCTCCTCAAAGCGCATGTGGCCTGGCACAAGCGCCGCGGTGACATCAGCACCACTTAGTGGCAAATGCCGGTTGTTGTTGTTTCATGCGTGTACATGTCATCGTTTCCCCAGGTGCTCCATGCTGCCCATCATTAGGCGCTCGCTAACAACACTTGCCCCTACAGTCTGTTAAGACTGTCCGGGGATCGTTGTCTTTTCGCTCACCCGTGCGCGTGTTCCCACGCGTGTTCCCCCGTGTGTTCCTCCGTGTGAGCAGAGCGAGGAAGAGCAGCGAGTCTCGGAGTCTCCGTCGCCACCGCCGCCCGCGGAGGCGGACGATAGTCTGCGTCAGACCACCAGCACGCTCTCCGTGCAGGAGTACTTCGCCAAGAAGATGGCTGACGCCCGGCGCGGGGCGGCTGCGACGGTGAGGGCGGCATCGGCCGCGGGAGACGGGCACGGAACTACGTCGAAGGGCAGGAAGCGCGAAGCCGGGAGGAGGAGGATGATGGACGAGCGGGGCGAGGAGGAAAGCGATCCAGCGGGCGACACGGGCGAGGAAAACGGCCCCGGGTTGGCGGGGGATGCCGAGGAGAACGCGAGCGAGAAGAAAAAGAGGCACAAGGAAAAGAAGAGGCGGAGGAGAGAGGAACGGGAGGAGATGGAGAGGGAGGAGAGGGAAAGGGCGAACACCGTAGATAACGAGGAGGAGAGCGCGGAGCAGGACCCGCCGAGCGAAGACATCGAGCGGCCGAGGAAGAAGAAGGACAAAAAGAAGAAAAATAAAAATAAATCGAAGGACAGCGATTAACGGTTGACGGGAGCGTCACTCGTCTCTGAGAGGTGAAGAGTGTGGCCTCCTGACAGGTCGCGTCAAAGCATTCTTGAAATAAACACGGTCCTGAGACTAAACCCCCCGGCTCTTGGAATAATCGCCTTCGCTCGGCACGTAACGAAGCGTCATCGATTCAACCCAATTATCATGCCCACGCTATTGCACGCATAGAACGGTGTGTGTGTCTGAATCGGTCAGATAATTTATTAACGTAAAAAAAGACACACATGAAGGGAAAGAATTTGTGTAAAAAACACGTGAATTCGAAACACAAAATAATAGGCTTTTACATTGAAACGCCACCCAAAATTGTGACTGCTCAGCGAGTCGTGGACGGGCAGTCCCATGCCCTGCCCCTGGGGCGGGCGTGTGCCTGGCCACTGTATTGACACTGCCAACTCAGCTGCCAATTCTTAACTCCGTTTTAACTCGTCGACCACAACACCGCATCATCATTAGCCACGGTCTCTCCACTGCAGTGTGGAAGCCCTCTGCGCGCTGTATCGGTCATCGCGATTGTTTGAGTGTAATTCGCCACGTTGATCGTTGAGGGTTGGGCAAGAGCAAGCCCAGCATCCGTCCAGATCCCACTCGCCACTAATGTTAGCCGCGGCTGGGAATCGATATCAGGTCGCCAGGTTCATAGGACAGCACGCTGTGCAATCCACTGCACAACTGTTCCATCCTGTATGGGCATGAAATGACGTAACATTTTCTACATTTTAGCTTCAATCATGTATTTGTTTTGCTTAAACAACTAAGTTTTGCCGTCTCACATGATACTGACAGTGGACATTATGGGATGGCCACGTGGACCATCTATGAATAATAATAATAATAATATCATTTTATATAGCGCCTTTCACCCGAGGGTCACTAAGCGCTGCACAAGGGCCGCGAAGAGAACGGCATGTCAACAACATGCCGTTTTCTGACGTACATTTCTGACCCTTTAAATACACGGGCAATCATTGGCATAATATTCTTGCTTGGGCATCGTATATCAACCATGTGAGACATAACTCAGACGGTTTTGATAATTTTCCCATCTCGATACAGAATAATCCACTCTTAAAATCCATCGGTATCAGACATACCCTGGACGAAAAAACGTGTTTCCCCACGCAGGGATGGTGACGGTGAATTCAGCTTTGCGCTTGTGTCAATACCCAATGGGTTGGTATTGAAACGTTTGACTGCGACATCCCCGACTACCGTGTGGAATCTGTCCAATGACAGTTAATTGCCGGACGCGACGCCGCAGTGAAGGTGACTGGCAGGCAGCGTGGTATGGAGACTACGGGCTGTTTTATGAACATGTTTGCGTGACTGGACAGAGCGAGACAAAGTGTGTTATTTTCAATAAATCTTTTTGTTTCCCGTCAAATGTGTAGATTTGTATTTTTTTGCTTGAGAATTGCTCTCACGCGCTGCTCTTTCATGAGAGCCGTGTCGAGCGTTCCTCCTCTGTCGTTCGCAACATTTCACCTCCTACATTGGAGGGATCATCATCAGGCTTCGTCGCCCGTCGTCTAGCCACTGCTGGATGAGTATCTTCCAAAACTGTCGACATCTCATGCGATGCAGCAATCCACCGTGTGTCTGCAGACGAGCTGGACGTCATCACTCCATCTCCGTGGGTGACGTCCTGTCGGGACCTAATCTCGACCACCGACCATCACCACTTCCAGTAATATATCTTGCCCAAGATCACTGGTTTTAATAGTTCAACGTGATGTCTATAACTTGATTATGTGCTCTGCTCTGTGATCTTCTTGCTTTATGCATCGTTCAGCTTTTAAATAGTTTACCATTGTTTACAATCCCCCTTTCTGATGCACATATAACATGTAACGTACACTGTTGTACCGTGACCCAACCTTGTCTCAGCCGTGCTTCATAAACATTCTTGCTGAAGCGTTTTACCGTTCAATAAAATATCATTAGTATTAGTTCAACAGCTAAAATGTAACACGTGTGTCCTATATCGATGGCCAGACTGCCTGTGTGCTTCCGCAGATTTCTACGTGTCCCGAACTGACAGCGCATCCGTCAATCTCTGGTGGCAACAACAACAACAATCTGATAATTGAGGGTCCTCGGGGATTAGGGTCCACCTGGCGTGGCTGCTGCAGTAGGGGTTAGAGTTAGGGTTGGACTAAGAGTCGGGGCTTCTCCGGGGTTGGCTCACGGGGATCGTGATCATTGTGTTGGGAACACAGCGGGCACCGCTGCAATTCTGAATTCAAATTGGGGCTAATAATACAATTTATAACACGCCGCCAAAATGCCACGCAGCTGGTGAGCCGGCGCTAACCCGCCAGACACTGCTGTCTATATATTATGATATTATCGGCCAATTCATGAGTGTTTTTTAGTTGTGGGAGGAAACCCACGCAGAACCGGGGGAGAACACAAACTCCACACAGAAAGGCGCCTGAAGCGGGAATCGAACTGCCTCGGGCAGGACTTTATATGAGGCGCAGATGTTATCGCTGCGCCACCATGCCGCCCGTGGATAAACCAAGTGCTCGAGTGTTATGAGTTGACGTCTCATCCAATGACTACACGACAGAAGCCATCGTTTTAAACTTTATTTGATAATCGCTGTCAAGAGCTGTTCTTTCGGGATATCTGTATTGAGCACTCCTCCTCCTTCGCGGCTTTTCGCTGCCCCACGTTAGACGCATCATCAGGCGAAGGAAAGGAGCAATTTTCGATAAGGCTATCCTGAAAGAGCGGCTCTTGAGAGAAATTCTCATACATGGATCCGTGAAAACCCTACGTCATAAACTTAGTTTGATTGCAAAACTTGATGTGTTTGAAATGGTGCAGGACAATGAATCTACGTATCATGTCTTTGAACCCGGCGAAAACCATCGTGTTCACGGGTAGAACACGCAAACTCCACACAGAAAGCCACCCGAGCCGGGAATCGAACCCGGGACCTTCTTGCTGTGAGGAGACAGCGCTGCTCATCTTTGAACAAAAAATAACCCTGAAAAAGCGACAGAGTCTAATCCGAAAAACGGTGCGACGCACGACGAGCGGAGTTCGACCTTTGCGCGCCGCACGTGCCTCAATTAGCCCCGACTCAAACCATAGCCCCAGGTGTGCGCGGGGTGTCCGTGACGGGGTGGGGGGCGATACCTGGGAAGGCGGGGGTCACCTGGGGGGAGGGAGGGGGGTGTTGGGGGGGACCTGCACCCACGGGCACTCATGGCCCGTGGGGGTTTTGAGGAGGGTGAAGAGAAGGAGGGTGGCGTGGTGATTTGCAGGATGTGTGCGTGTGTGTGCGATAGTAAAGGCGCAGCCCTGCATCTGCTCGCTCGCGGCCACTGCTGGTGGAATTTCCTCCGCTAGAGGGAGCCCAACACGAGCCCTTTTGGAGCGTATGTCAGCCTGCACTGCCACGCGTCCGTGATTGTGGACCTCTGTTTGTGATTGTAATTGTGTATCGGCCTCCCCTCGGTCGACTCAGCCGCAAATGAGTACCTAGTGCGGTGTGTAAACATTGCTACTAATGAGACAAAGGCGGCCGGGCGTGGTGCTGGTCACCCACCTCCTCGTGTGCCGTGTCGACCTTCATAGGTACTCCCTAACAGCACTTGACCCTACAGTCTGTAAAGCCTATACGGGGGATCTTTGTATTTACCTGAACGTGTTGAGGAGCGGCAGTGCAGCGGTTAGCGCGCCGCGATACGAATCCGGCCACCCGAGTTCGATTCTGCCCTCACGGCCAACACCAGTGCCGATTTTCTGAACCGGTCCTGAGCCTCCCCACTAACTAGGTCGAGCGTGGTGCTAGCCACGCCACCCCGTCGTGGGCCGTGCTGGTCTTCATAGGTGCTCGCTAACAGCACTTGACCCTATAATCTGTTAAGGCAGTACGGGGGATCTTTGTATGGGGAGTACGGCGGGGTGGGTGGCTAGTCAGACTGAGACAATCGCCCCGTGCGCTCAGGAGGGGGCTCGAAGCGCCGGGCGCACGGGGGGGGCATGCGTGTGTCCCGCGGCTTAGAGTTGTCAAAATACGGAGGCGCCCGGGTCTGACGGCGGTGAGTGAGTCACACGTGGGCGGTGAGTCCTGCCTCGGCCCGCTCGTGCCCGTGCGTGTGCGCCCCCGCAGAAGGGGCTTACTGCCCCAAATTACTATCGTGTGGCTGTTCATGAAGGTCAGCCAAAACTATTGACCTGCTTATATGAATATAATCCTACCCAGGTGCCTTACTCCTTGCCCACATAAATATATACCTTCGCTACCTAAATATTCCATCCGTCCATTTTCAGAAACCGCTTAATCCTGCACAGGGTCGCGGTGCGCCGGAGCCTATCCCGACAGACACAACGCAAGGCAGGGGTATACCGAGGATAGGACGCCAGTCCATCGCAGGGCACCTGGGGCAATGTACTCAGTAGGCCAATTAACCTGGCAGCATGTCTTTGGACGGTGGGAGGAAAGCGGAGTTTCCGGCGAAAACCCACACGGACACGGGGAGAACATGCAAACTCCACACAGAAAGGCCCCCGAGCCGAGATTCGAACCCGGGGCCTTCTTGCTGTGAGGCGGCAGCGCTACCCACTACGCCACCGTGCCGCCCCTACATAAATATTCGCCTACCTATATACATCTATACACACGGTACCTACCTGCCTCTTTGCCTAGCTGTCTGTATACCTGCCATCCTGTTCATATAGTGCACTGCTTCTTTAGCCTAGGGTGCACGCTCCGCCTGAGGGTGCGAAATTCCCTTGCTGGGGGGACGAAACATGCCAGATTTTTGTATTTATTTTATTATACGTGTTGTATTGTATATATGTATGTATTAATACGGTTAATAACCACTGGTATCCTGACCTGTTTTGTCTGCCAGTCTGTTTAGCAGCCTGTCGTTGTACGTAACTACACATCGACTTGTCCTGTCGGTTTATATCATCCAGAATGGAGTTCACATTAATATCCGATTTGGTTTGAATAACGGGCAACGTCGTAATATAATAGCCCTGACGTCCCAAGCAGGGCCCTCTCTAAAAATGAGTCTTGAGACTCAGTGGTCAGGAATGAATTGTCGTGGACGGGAGGACAATACTCGTCTCTCGCGGCACGGAGGGTGATTAATCCCTCGTGACGTCAGCGTTCCAAACTCGTTTTCCATTATGTGCCACGCGTTGTGTCACGGCCTTAATCCTGCGTTCAGAAAATAACCACAACAACAACACTGCGCCTCGCGTATCTGCCTATTTGTCAGCCCCCTGCTCCATGAAGGCCTCCCCCACGCCATGTCTGTAGGTGGGAGTTAATTGACCATACTTCACCACGCTGGTCGTTGCCGGTCAGTGAACAGAGGCACCGAGGATCGGTTGAGACATCACAATTTAATTTATCCGTCAACGAGACTCGAGCGAAGCTCAGGAGTCCTAACTACTGCACTAGCCACAGTACAGCATACAGACCATCGCAATATCAGTCGTCATTCATAAACTATTATCTATTTTTGTAGCTCCTTCGCTGAGTCTCAAGAATACTTGGCACGAGGGTCCTGCGTTGGGACGTTTGGGGAATACCCATAGAGAACGCGGCCGTGTTGGCTGGGGAAACCGGAGAGCCCGGAGAAATATCGCCCATCGGAGCGAAGGCACAACAGCAGGTAATGGTCAAGGTGCAGCCCTGAAATATCTCGCTCACGCTCCGGCTGGCAGAGGGACTCCACCAGAGGTTGCTCAATGAGAGGCGCTCTCGGGGGGCCTACCTTTCCACGCAACGACGTGAACACGAAAGCCATTGATTGACCCCCCCACCTCCCAAGCCGCACTAGTGCGAGCTCGGTGGCGCAGTGAGTAGCGCTGCTGCACACAGCAATAAAAAAAAACCAGGTTCGATTCCCGGATCGGGTACGTTTCTGTGTGGCGTTTGCATGTTCTTCCCGTGTCCGCGTGGGTTTTCGCCGGGTACTCCGGTTTCCTGCCACAGTTCAAAACTATGCTTCCGAGGTTAATTGACCCGACTAAATGTCCTCCGGTGCCCTGGGATGTTTTAGCTTGCTTACCCCTCCCCGCTGGACAACTGTAAAAAGCTACATAGCTCAACGGTTCCTTCCAGCTTAAATACAAATTGATTAACTGTATCTGTAAGCATGAGAATTGGGAAGACAAAGGCGGCCGTGCGTAGTGGCGTAGCCTACCCGCCCCCTCGCGTGTCGTGCCGTGCCTTCATAGGTTTTTCGCTAATACCCCTTACCTGTTAAAACCTATACGGGAGAGATCTTTGTCTTTCTTTAGAGTCTTAATAAAACACACTCTTGTCAGTGTCGCCTGGGTCTCGCGCCCGCGTCTCTCGGCTCCCCGTGGTTGTCGGCTTAGAGTTGACATCACCGC
>JAZEWU010000004.1:8762679-8778115 GCA_036362915.1 Geotria australis | reverse complement strand
TTCTGTGTGGAGTTTGCATGGTCTCCCCGTGTCCGCGTGAGTTTTCGCCAGGCACTCCGGTTTCCTCCCACGGTCCAACAACATGCTGCTGCATAGGTTAATTGGCTTGCAGACTAAATTGCCTTCAGTGCCCTGTGATTGACTGGCGTCCCAGCCAGTGTATAGCCCTGCCTTGCGCCCTGTGTCTGCCGGGATAGGCTCCTGCTCACCGAGACCCTGTACAGGATTAAGCGGTTTCTGAAAATGGATGGATGGATGCACATGTACCCAGTTGTTGGGCTCTTGCGGCCATACGCAGTCATTACTTCTGATTTGATCTCATCAGATCTTGGAAGCTAAACAGGCTTCAGTCTGGCAATCACTGGGATGAGTACTCCAGTTTCCCACCACAAGCCAACACACACATTAATGAAATTGCCAAAACATCCCAAAGTAAGATCCTACTTAAAGCGTCTTAAGACTCAATGAGGCTTCTCTGGGCAAATGGAATAAGTGTGTAATGGAATAGGGCTAACCCTAAAATAGACACAAGGCCTCCAGCATTTGTTATTACCAAAATGTGGTGCTTCTTTGTGAAATGTAACACACACGTTTTTAATGCGGCTGAAGTAAAAAATCCGTTTGTCGGCGAATGTGCCGACACATCTTTATGTGGTCACTATGATCATAACTAAATTACAAATATACTTTAACATGAATGCTTTCATTACCAATGTTATACAGAGCAAAGTGCTTTTGGGTTAGGTCACGTAAAAATAAAAGTGTCGTAAACCTATTACAGCCCGACACAGACAATTAGGTTTTTGGCAAAAAAAAGCTTCTGGCCAAAAGCCTGATGAAGCTGATTGCAATTATCAGCGAAACGTCGTACTCTAACACACCGTTGTGAAGTAGTAATGA
The DNA here is from genome assembly GCA_036362915.1 of Geotria australis. Lineage (NCBI taxonomy): Eukaryota > Metazoa > Chordata > Hyperoartia > Petromyzontiformes > Geotriidae > Geotria > Geotria australis. The sequence goes on along the minus strand of JAZEWU010000004.1, from coordinate 8,777,215 downwards.
ATCGACACGTTCTGTTCAGGTGACACGCACCTTCCAAACTGGCTGTGTCGGGTGGTGGTGGGTCAACGACACTTTAATTTTATATGACCTAGCCCCAAAACCATTTCATTCTACAAATATCCAAAACAATCTTTACACGCGCAATATGACGAGTGCCACGCGTGCGCTGATCAATTATTTATCGATGGCTCGCAACAGCATCGTTATAAACGTCATCGCTGCGTGAACCCACTGACACCCGACACACAGGGCTCGTTATTACGGCAGGATCTGACAATGCAGCCGCGGTGGCAGCAGCAGCGGCGTCTATTTTAAGGCTCTGCCGAGTTTATTTGCGACTTGTAATCACCGCACTACATTAACGCGGAGCGCTAATAAGGCTTACGTAAAGCAGAGCCTCCCCCTGTCAATTAATTCTTCTCATTAATCCCAAATGTATCCTATTACTACAGTGCCTTGGCAATCTGGCGTTAAGACTTGGTTCAGGTTAAAATACACATACACAACACCGTGTTGGCGATCACGATTGGCTGTCGCTGTGCCCCTCTCGGTGATGTTACAATGCAGGGAGAGGGTGGGTAGCCAGCGAACGCCGGCCGCCGGGTCGCAAAGGTGCAAAGGGTGCCTAACATTCGTGACTCCTGTGCTTATGGGTGCCTGGCTCTAAGTAGGAAAGGTTGCGAGCTCAAATCCTGGTTGGGCGGGTTGACGCAGCCCATCATCCTTTCGAAGGTTGTTAAATCAGTACTAGTTTGTCGGGAAGTCGGTAGTGATTGTCCTGTGTATAGACTCGCCCTCGCCATAGGAAACCAAGCAGGTTGGAGCCTAGAGACTGCTGTGATGCGCGGCCAGCCACGGACCGCAGCTTGTTATAGGCTCTGGAGCTGCGTTATTGGCAGTTTGAGCAGAAATCAATGTTGAACTGCACTTAGATGCTCCTCCGCCCCACCGTAAACTCCCCAACCCCCCCCATCCCCGTCACTGAATCGATCCACCAATACAAGTCCATCGACAAACGAAGCACGCGGAGCAGAGTTTTCCTGTAACATTGATCGCAGTGGATTGTAGCGCTTGTATGATTCATCGCAGCGGCATATCTATCTAGTGTGCAGGCCGCGCAATTGCACCTGTCCCCCTCGGGCTAGAGGAGTCCAGGTGCTGGGGTACGAAGAGAGAGGTTGGGGGGAAGATTGAAATTGAACCAGGGCGGGTCTCGTTCCATTCCTTGCTCAATGCTCGCCGCCAACCACACTACGCCACTGGTTCTTGAGCGTTTCTGAAAGGCGCTGTAGATGTGCGTTGCCCTGTACGGTGGTGGTGTAGGGCATCGCCGTTTCAAGACAGACCCCGCGATTACGTTTCATCCCGCAAAGTCATCCGCTTAGCGCTCAAGTCCGTGTGGTGGGCAAGGGGAGGGTGGATAGGAGAGTGGGTGGGAAGCCCTGGGTGGTGGCTGTGGGGAGCTGGGGGAGGAACGGAGCCGGGGTGGTTGTGGGTAGCTGGGGATAGGCAGACCCCTGCTGTGACCGGTTAGTGTCTTCGTTGACCGCTGCTTCGATAGGAGCAGAGGAAGGAGAGCTCTGATGTAAGTACCCTGTATAGGCAAATGTCTGCTGTATTTACATGGTTGGAATTCCACATTCCCATGTCGGGGGACAGTTTATAAATATGACGACCACTGCCGATGGTTGCTAAATTGGGCACTTGTTTTATGCTCCCCTTAGGGGATGATGAGCTGATTTAAGCACTCAGCCCATAGTGAATAGAGGCTGTGAGCTGTTATAAGCAACCAGAACGTAACGGATGGCAACATACTCTCATATAAATAGCAATCAAGCATCAGTATTGGTGTCATGAGAAAATGCATGTAATTTAGTAGATATATAGATGTTTATTATTACAGCAGAAAAATACCCAGTGAGTTTGCAAGGTCTTTACGGGACCCGTGCGACACAGCAAACATGCGAATTGCTGACAATAATTAAAATATCTACAAGATTGATGAATAACCAACATTTAAATCAACTAGTAGATCTGCAGTCCTAGTGATGGGCCAGCATGGACCTTTGTATCGATAGAAATAAAAATCTATATTCGGTAAAGTAAAAATGTGGACTTTTAAACGTTTCAATGTAATAATCTTTATATGATAAAGGCGGCAATACAATCATAGATTTTCATTAAGTGATAGCCGTGTTAAGCGTTCCTCCTCTCTCCTTGTCGTTTCACCTCCCACGTTGGAGGCGTTTCGCCTCCCACCTTGGAGGCATCATCAGACTTTTGAATAAAGCCTGATGATGGGAGAAGGAACGATCGACACAGCTATTCCAAAGGAGCAGCTGTTACTTTATTTATTAGATTGATACAATTATCTCAATATAGGTCATTCAGAGAGCGTCTGAATAAAGCCGATATCTATCAACCGAGTGGTTCCTGGAAACTCATTACTGTATTAATAAGCAATGGTCTTTGTGATGACAATTTCATTGATGTATTAAATAACACAATTAAATTCACAACACCATACTAAATGTTTCCCTAACCCCTCGTGACTAAAATTCTCGTTGTAGTAACCGCTGTAGCATTGAGTTAACTACAGTATTCTCATTAGCCTGATGATCCCCTCCAACGTGGGAGGCGAAGCGTCGGGTTGAGGAGGCACGCTCGACGCGGCCGTCTCGAAAGAGCAGCTCTTGAGAGCAATTCTGATACAACTCGGTGCAATTTGAACTTGCCGATGCCGACGACAGAATTGATCGACGACAGGGCGCTCCCGTGCGAGGTGCGCGGGTGCCGATCGCCGGGCCCGTCCTGTCGTCCTTCGAACCCAACCCGACAGCGCGCCGGGCAGCTCGCGTGACCCCACGTTCGAACATTGACCCACCACGTCCGCTCAACCCCCCTCTCAGGCGGCGGTCGCCAACCGCGCGGGATGTGAAGCCGCGTGCCATGCAGCAGGGTCACCGCGCGTGAGGTCGGCCCTCTGCCGGCCCCCCCATGGCCACGCCGAGCAGAACGCCCGTGCCACCGGCCGGGCCCAGGACCAGCAACGGCCCTGGCGCGATGGGCACGGGGTCCGACGCTGGGGGCGACGACCGGTCCCCGGGCAACGACACCGGGCGGCGAGCGCGCCGGCCCGCCGCCAAGCGCGTCTACTTCTACAAGAGCGGCGACCCGCAGTTCGGGGCCCTTCCGCTGGTGGTGAGCGATCGCAGCTTCCGCACCTTCGAGTCGCTCCTGGACGAGCTGTCGCGCCGCGTGCCGCTGCCCATGGGCGTGCGGCGGGTCACGACGCCGCGCGGCCGCCACGTCGTCAACCAGCTCGACGAGCTGCACGACGGCAGCTCCTACGTGTGCAGCGACCACCACCGCCGCCAGATGGTGGCGCCACCGCCGGCGCCACCGCCGCCGCACCCGCCGCCCACCCGCCGACCGGGCGTCGGAGACAACGACGATGATGATAATGATCTCGACCGGCACCATCGCCACCAGCACGGCCGCCACGAGCACCAGCAGCACCGCGAGCATTCCCGGCAGGACCAGCACCACCTGCGGCACCAGCGGCAGCATCGCGCCCGCGATGATCTGCACGAGGCACCGGCTGGTGGTGGCGGTGGTGGCGGTGGCGGAGGAGGATGGAGACCGGTTGTTCAGCCTCCCAGAGAGCCGTGGAGAAGCGGCAGCCACATTAAGCGCTTGACCCTGTTCAGGAACGGCGCCGTGGGGCCACAGAGGGCTCTGCTGCTCAGCCGGCAGTCGGCGCCTGACTTGGAGGCGGTGCTCACCTACTTCTCCGAGATCCTGCGGTGCCCCGTGCACCGACTCTACACCAGGAACGGAACTAGGGTGAGGGAGCAGCATTCGGCGTCGACTAACATTCGTTCCTGCGCTGACACCGTTATTACGGTTGCCACCTGTCCTGGTTTTTTTTTTCATCAGGAGTGTCCTCCTTTTAGTGGCAGATGTCCTTGCAAATTTGAACAAGACCTAAAACAAGACAATGATTTAAAGTCCGGGGTTTTGCCAGGCGGGGGAAGGTGCCCACGCGGTTAGTCAGCTCCAAAAGTTGGCAGACACTGTGTCCAATATGTTATGATGTTATTGGGCAATTAATAAGTGTGTTTTAGTTGTGGGAAAGAATTGGATAACCCGGAGGAAACCCACGCAGAACAGGGGGAGAACACACAAACTCCACACAGAAAGGCGTCCGTTTCCTCCCTGAACAAAAAAACCCTTCATTAATTAATTGGACAATAACATCATAATATATAGGACGCAGTGTCTGCCAAACCGCGTGGCCGCCTTTCTTCCTCCCCGCCTCTGCGGTTTCCTCGCGCCTCTGATTCGTTCTCTCTTAGAATGAATAACTTCAAAATGTAATGCATATGTGTGTTAGAAATTGTATTTATTATACGATATAACGGTCGAAGCTCGGCAGACAGGTTCACATACCTACATGCTCCACTGTCACCTCCTGGCCATTCACAGAACTACAGTTGCTTAAAGATCCAACCAAAAAAATTAACTGCTCTTCTGTAGCTACACACCGAGGCAGGGCGTCCCGGGCCCGCGGTCTACGACAGCATGTGGGAATTCCTTCCCTGATCGAGAGACGCGTTTATTAACGACGGGCAGCAAAGGGGCTCCGCTGCCTTATATTTTACGGGTTTTTTTCATTACCTGCACCCGCTTAATCATGTAACGCAGGGGTTCTCAACCGTTTCGCATCTCAAGGCCACTTGGCTCATTTGGGTCTCATTTGGGTCTCCATTATATATATAGCGTAGACGGACAGACCGGTCTCTGATGGGATCTCTAGACAATAACATGGACCGGATAGCAATCCACTATGGTGGATGTTTCTTCAACCGACGTGGAATCGCAAAACTACATAAACTCTCTCCTGAAGCCCTGTCGGCGTGGCTCGCAGACCTCGACATTGACGTTTAGCTCCTGAACATATTGCTATCCAAATCAGAATTCAAATTTCTGCCTAGCTGTGATTGCAGATGTTAATTTTTCTTTGAAATTTTGCAGTTCTTCGCGCTCAATGTGCAATAAGCTACCTATAGTTAGTTTACCATCGCAATGTTTAACCGTTTTAAATGTTTATCTGTTTTAACCACCTTGTATATTTATACAAGGTGGTTACATCTTGTAAAGAGCTTGTAAGCTCACTGGGTATTTTTATGCTGTAATAATAAATATCAAATAATAATAACTGGGAAGACTAGACAAACATGTACTGACCTGTCCCTCTCACATCTCCGTCGGAGTAGGTGGAGAGTCTAGAGGGCCTCTTCAATGGCCCGAGTTCACTGGTGGCCGCCGGCTCGGAGCCCTTCAGAGCCGTGGCCTATGACGGCCCGGCGAGTCGCCACAAGCTGCCGGGGCTGGCAAAGGCGGCCCGTGGGCCGGAACCTTCATCCAAACCCGGTGAGTCGTCCTCCCACCATCGTCGTCAGCAAGGTCAATCCAGAGGTCGACGGTTGAATTTATTCTCCCGGCTGTGGCAGTTGAAACAATGTTGCAAGTTTCTCAGATATCAGCTGGGTTTAGTGAATGCATTAATGAAGGTTATACGTTGGAGAATCACCGCGGCAGCCCAGTTGGGGGGGTTTGGCTGTGCCTCCTCCCATCCCTCGTTGGACTTGCCTTGTTGTCACACACGGATGGTGCATGTATTGACAAAAAATATAATAGTACAAATCCATCGTGCCTCTTTCCACACAGGAGTACAACTATCTACACCACAGTCGCTCGGCAGATCACGTGTGGTGGGGCACTTGTTCACCGAAACCTGCGGCTAGCGTGGAACAGTAGGCCAAATAGCCACTGGAGAGGAGGCCCTTCTGCCAATTGTAGGGTTGCATCATGGTCATCACCATCAGCCATCGCCAATTCACCATTAGATGAATGGTTCCCCAAGCTACCACCATATGTTACGAATACACAAATGAGCTGAGATCATTTCTGCTCCATTTTCTTGACGGACAGTTTATCAGACACGTTACATTCCTTGGCTGCCACTCCAGGCCAGGTTTTAACCGTGTGAAAGTCTATTGTCAGAAACCGCTTAATCCTGTACAGGGTCGCGGTGAGCCGGATCCCATCCCGGCAGACACAGGGTGCAAGGCAGGGCCACACCCTGGACAGGACGCCAGCCGTGTGAAAGTGCAAAATAAATAAGAAAATTACGATGACATTTGTCTTTATCTCCCTGTGTCTCTCTTGTCCCATCTGTCTCTGCTACCGTCTCCCCCCGTCTTTCATTTCACAAAAGCCAACTTTGGGCTTGAGGCAACCAAGAAAGTCATTCACCCACGGCCGCCATCGAGCCGCCACTCCAGGTATAGCTTCTCCATCGCCTCGGACCGCGTCTACGGCAATGGAGACTCGTCAACGGCAAGCCTGGTCTCCTCAGATAGTCGGCTGGCTGCCAAGGAACAACACTACTATCACCACCATCAAGATGACCACCACCACCTGCAGCATGGCCACCCGGCCACCAAATTGCGGCGAACGGACAAACCGTCGGACATGCGCAAGCGGATTCGGGTGAACACGGACGGCAGCATGACGGTGGAGATGAACGTGCGCCTCAAGCTGGAGGAGGAGGAGACCGTGCACTGGGTCACCAACATCAGCCGTGAGAAGATTGGGGCCGAGCGCCGCAGGGGCCCGGCCGCCACCGTGCACTACAGCACGGACGACTGCGCCCGACCGATGAGAGACGACGGCTCAGTCACCATCGCCTGTTGTGACGACGACGACGACGACGATGATGATGACGTCGGCGACGACGAGGTGGAGGGCAGGCGACGCCGCTACATAGGGAGGTACTCGCCAATGGAGGAGCTGCTTGGGGTGACCGCAAAGCGTCAAATGGTGGATGCGCTGCAGAGGGCGGTTGTCCAGGAACGCAACGATGTGTATGGGGTGCGGCGCGACGATTGCGCCGACGAAGATGATACGGACAATGACGGGAGGAGCTCTTGCTCCACCTTGAAGAACGAGCGCTTTTCCTTCTTCAAGGTGGCCCAGGGACAGGCGAAGGAGCAGCAGTTTGATGCATTGCTAAAGACGCCCACGGTGCCAGCGGCGACTATGACAGCCGCGGCAACGACCGCGATGATGGCCGTGTGTAATGGCGTGCTGGAGTACTGCGCAATGAGCCAGTGCAGTACGCACAGCAGCAGCTGGTCATCGGTCAGCTCTAGGCGGCGACCGCGAGGAGGAGGAGGTGACAGAGCAAGTGGAGTAGGAGGTGAAGAAGAAGAAGGAAGGGAAGCAATGGAGCTGCGCGGGGAGGTGGTTGGTTCTGATGGAAACTTTTGCGTCGATGATGATGGCGGTGGCGGTGGTGATGGCGGCATTGACGGTGATAGTGGTGGCGGTGATGATGGTGGCGATGGTGGTGATGGTAGTGATGTCGGCTGGGGTAACGACGGCAGCGCAGGGTCATACCAAGGGTCCGAACGCCCTCCCAGTGGTGGCTCCGATGCCGCGACCCTCACCTCGGCTTGTGTGACCGGTGAGATGGACCCAGCGTCGGTGGGGCCAGCCGAGTCAGAACCAGACCATTCGAGCGCAGCTGGAGAAGGGGAGGGGGACTCGGGCGACCGTGCATCTGCCGAGGGTGAGTTGACCCTCGCAGATGATCCTAGGGATATTCCATCATCCCCCATTCCCTCTCTGTCAGTGGACTCGCACATTGCAAACAAGGCGGCTTGTGGATCGCTCTCTCACAGCGAACAGTCTGCAGTCGCGAGTCCTGCGCCGTCAGTTGCCTCCAAGTCTAGAGCACGGTCAAGAGGAGAAGGTGGCAAAGGAGAAACCCCGATGCTCAGACCCAGCCCGAGTCCCAGTCTCAACTCCAGCTACCGCAGCCGGCGCAGTCACCATTCGGCCGCGTCCACTGAGCGGAACGGACAACGAGATCTCTCGGCAAATAATTCTCACCGTTCGTTCAGAACGAACAGCAGCCGGGCGGTGAGCAACGACGACGCATGCTCTACGATGCGATGTGAAGAGGGGGAGGTAGAGAACAATGACGACGATGGAGGACGCTCGCATACATCTCGCCACATGCTCACTGATACTAGAATGACCACACCAGCCATGGGGTCCGATAGAGGCGAGGCTCGAATGGCAACTCCAAGGATCGAGTTCAACAGCGGCAGCGGGGGAACGTCAAAGACGTCCTCGTTAATGTCTGAGAGTGTCTCCACAAGGCGTTCTCAGGCAAACCAAGAGGAGGATGGGGAGAAGAGCCGTGACGGGAGACGAAGAGCCCCATCCTCTCACAGCTCCATATGGTCAAAGAGCTATGAGGAAGGGTCGGCCGCCAACGTGAGTGTCTCCATGTCTAAGGCCAAATCTCCCGGCCCAGCATCACTCCGGGTAATGTCAAGGCACAGTAAGAGCGGTGTCAGTAGCGCTGCCAGCAGCAGAGCTGCTTCTTCCGTGTCTTCTGCCGACGGTCTCTCGCTGGTCCCCGTTCCCCCCAACGGGCGGGAGAGTCGCAGCTCGCAGGCGCGGACCATGGGTAGCAGCAGACGCGACCGGCTACGCGTCACCTCCCGCAACGGGTCCTCGACGGCGACAGCACGGTCGCTCGAAGCGTCGGGGATGGATGATGGGAACAGGGCATCATCAGACGCAACCACTTCGAGGCCTGCTTCTCTGGCCCCCAAGTCGAGGTCGGAGCTGAATTGTACCGCGGGTGCCACTAGTTCGAGGCACTCATGTGATTCGGACTCGGTGGATGAGAATGGACACGCTGACACGCCGCTCAGCGAGGTGCTCATGTCGCAACTCACAGACCTCCCCGAGGAGTCTCCGGAAGACATTGTCCGCAAATGGCTGACGAGGATTCCTTCAATAGCCAGCACGATTCAGGATGATTTCTTCACGGACTTGGATTTAATTCCGGAGGAGGGTGGTGGTGCCGGTGCCGCTGACGCCGATGCTGGAGCAGAGCATGAAGATGGACTGGGGGAGAACACTACACCTTCCGAGAGGAATGGAGAAACTTGCATCCTATCGCACGCACCGAGCGAAGACCAAGATGACAGGTCTGCTCCTGAGACACAGGCAGAGGAGAACAGAGATTGTAGTGTGCTCAACGATCACGGAAATTGCAGGCATTCGTCAGAAAAGGATAATGGCATTAGGCGCATGACTGACCAACAGCTCCGCCTCAACAAAAAGCTCTTCCGGCTTCTCAAGCAGCTCTGCAGGAACCGGTTGTCCCGGCCCGAACTGAAGAAGTCCAACAGCATGCCCGAGCTGACGGACGAGTCTTGGGCGTCGCGCAACCAAAGCGCGGCTATTGACATTGTGGTGTCGTTGCTCTCCTCTCTGGAGACGATGTCCAATGAGGAGGAAGCCAGCGTGCAGCTCGTTCCTCTCACCGATGTCGCTCAGCGTCTTCGGAAGATGGGGCCTGGCAGCAGCGACAAGCACAGGTCTCTAACCTCCGAGCAACTCCTGCACCTTCGGAAGCTCCTCACATCTCAGATGCAAGGGAGGCGCAAGCAGGTGGACGATTTGGGAGAGAAGCAGGCGGCACCTGAAGAGAAGGATGGGTCCGCCACGGTTGAAGAGGGTGGTGTCGGCGGGTGGTCAGCGGTGTGCAATGATAATGGCTACGGCTCCAACAACGACAACAACAAGAACGGAGATGGTGAGTCCAAGGAAGACCTCGATGGTGGTGATAATGATCAGAAATTTGTTGAGGAGGAGGTGGAGGACGAAGAGGCCGATGAGGACGAACGTTCTCATGTTGTCCTCAACAGTGAAGCAAATGCAGACAATAACTGCTGTGAGTCGAACGTTGACATTGACGATGCTGAAGGAGCCGTTGATGAAGAAGAACAATGTGAAGGGGATGAGGTGGAGCATGAAGATGTGAATGAAGACAACGAAGAAGACAATGCAGCTGAACTTGAACCTAGGCTGGAAAATGGAGTTGACGAGGTTGTGATGGAAGTTAACGACGATGCCTCACAAGGTGATGAAAAAGCTGAGGAACTAGAAACATGTGAATCAGATCAGGACATCAATGCGGTTGAGGAGCCTGGAGAGGAGGCTGCAATTGAGGAAATCGAAGAGGGTGGTGATGATGGTGAAGCAACCAACGATAGTGAAGTTGCGGCGGTGGATGAGGCATCGTCAGCAGCAGCAGCAGAAGAAGAGGAGGAAACAGCAGTGGCAGACTGTAGCAGTAGCACTGCTGGTGAGGCCACGGCTCTTGATGAATGCGGGGAGGACTGTGAGAACGATGTGGCCGAAAACGATGAGGAGGCTGGAGGAGAGGGTGATGATGTTAGCATAAAAGACACTGGTTCCGGGCAAGCGGTGGCGGAGGTGGCTGAGGCTGAAGCGGACGAGGAAGCAGAGGTGGAAAGTGACGCTGAAAACGAGGTGGAGATGGAAATGAATGACGATATCTCACGAGACGACGTTAAAGCAATGGACGGAGAGTCGGAAACTTGTGACGTTGAAGAAAACACAAGTGACGTGGAGGTGGTCGAGAAGGACACGTCGGCTGAGAATATGGAGGAAGATGTTGACGGCGCTGAAGCGAAGAGCGGGAAAGAGTGTGAGGAAGAGGAGCGTGCGGCTGAGGAAGAATTGGCGTCTGTCGATGGAGGTGAAGATGAAGATAAACACGACGAAGTAGATGAGGTTCTGAGGGAAGAGAGGGATGAATATGCCAGAGGAGAAAGTGTCGCAGAAGAAGCGTATGTGGAAGAGAACGTTGACAATGAGGTGGGAGGTGAACCCGATGACATGGAGCAGGACGCTGACGCTGACAAGACGTTATGTGAAGATGAACAGGAACAGGATGACGTGCATGTAGAAGATAAACTGGAGGAGGAAGAAGAAACCGAGGAACAACCAGAAGTGGAAGAGAATGTTGAAGATGAGGCAGGAGGTGAATGTGATGACTTGGAGCAGGACGCTGATGCTGACAAGACTTTATGTGAAGATGAACAGGAACAGGATGACGTGCATGTAGAAGATAAACTGGAGGAGGAAGAAGAAACCGAGGAACCACAACAAGAAGAGCTTAGAGAGGAATCTGAACAAGAAGAGCAATTAATGGTAGAAGAATTAGAACAGCTAGGAGGCGCAGAACCAGATCAAGATGAACAAGAAGATGGTGACGAAGGAGCCGAACAAGAGCTGCAAGAAGAACAAGAACTGGAGGAAGCAGAAACACAAAATCAAGACGATCAAGAAGAAGAGCATGAAGAGGACACAGACATTGCCGAGGCTGAGGCTATGGGCACGTCCGATGACGCGTGTTCTAAATCAGAATCGTGTCCAGTCGATGATGACAATGACGCAAATAAAGTGTCAGAATCTTTATTAAATGATGACAATGCAGATGACGCAGTCGAGGAGATGGTTGCTCCAGAAACAAGCCTCAATAATGACAAACAGCCAGACACTGACAATGAGGGACAAGCGGCAGTAAACGACGCAAGCAGCATCCATGACGAGTTGAGTGAAAGTGAAGTTGATGCTAATGATACCTCTCGTCCAGAGTCTGCAAGATCTGAGATGCCGACAGTCCAGGAGGGTGAGGAGGAGGAGAAAGGCGATCAGGAGGATGGGGAGGAGGAGGAAGCGGACGCTAAAAGCGTTCGAGAGACGTCAACATCATCATTGAGTGATTCGGAGAGGGCCCACAGTGAGCACAGTGAAGATAGCGCAGGCAATGACTCTCCCGCCGAGGCAGAGGATAACCTTGAAGATGCATGCTCTTCAGCAGTGGCGGTTGGCGAGTCTTCAACGCCGCAGCCTCATGACACTGGCAGGTGTAGAGACGCGGGGACTCAGATGAGCCTGGATGAGGACATGGCTTCTGGGAGGTGGCACGCAGCCTTGCCGCATGCGTTGGGAGGGCGAGGAGGAGGCAGCACCGTCCCCACACCTCCTACGCCCGACATTGCGTGCCGCGTCTGCTGGAGCCGGAACGAGGGCACTGAGATGCCGCACGGACAGGAGGTCGCGGAGAACCCAGAGCGAGCGCTAGCCAATCAACAGCTGATGGACGCCCTCTCGGCCACAGAAGACAGTGACCCACAGTGGATCGTCAGCGAGAATTACCTGCGGCGACGCGCTTTACCCCAGCAGTGTGTTGCAGAACCAGACACGACCTCGGGGGAAACCTCCGATGAAGGCAAATATCTGAGGCTCAATCGTCCGGCCCAGATGGATGACATCTCCTCCAGTGAGCTGGAGGACACGCTCAGCCCCGAGCCGTGCTGCAACTTTTACCGGGAACCACACGGCACTGACTCGGATCCGTTCCCGAGCGATGCGTGCAGCTTGGACAGCCTGAAAGCGGCAAAGCTTCCTCTGGGGGAAAACACCACCTCTGCTTGCGCTAAACACCAGGGCAGCATTCACACGGTGAAGAAGGCGGCTCCAGTTACGGTGAACGTTGTTGACGCAACGGACGGACGTGCCTCCTTGACGAATGAGACAGAAGAGGCGGACGACGATGAAGGTAGGAATCCGCCGGCTTGTGGCAACTACTGCACCATCCTCACGGCTCTGCAGACGGACGAAGGAAGGCTCTTCTCACCCTACAGCAAGGTGTTCAATCCGAGCGACCCCTGGGTGGTGCGTTTGGTCCGTTCCCTGGAGCGCCAGTGCATGGCCCAGTGGCTCAATGTGCTGGAGGACGCGAAGACTCGCTGGGGCATGGAGGGTGAGCACATCAACGAGATCATCCTGGAGGTGAAGCGAGATGCACAGAGGCGCATTAGGCTCGGCATCCTGGCAGAGCTCGAGAAGATCAAGATCAGTGTCACTGGGAAGGTGCCACAAAGAGTCGAGGGTTCCGTGGTGGAGAATGTTGCGTCGAGAATCTTGAGGAAGAGCTCGCCGGGGATTCTGGAGGCACAGTCACGGAAGCTGGCCCACGTGATCGCGGAGCTAAGTGAGAAACAAAGTCACCAATACAATGACAATAACAACAACAATGGCGACGAAGACAGTGTGACGATGGAAGGTGCCTCATCTGCTCTAAGCATGACTGAAGAGAATGTGTACGCAACTTTCCAGATCCCCCAGATTCTAAAGGAGTTTGACCTAAAGTTGATTCTGAACGCTGATGTCATGGTGGGAGGGGAAGATAGGAACCTGGATGATGTGTTCATGGATGACAACAATGGCAACCCTGATGACGGAACTGTCGATCATGATGTAGACGACAAACTCTTGTCTCAAGGGGATGCGTCTGCAGCACTCGACAGCGAAAGTGAAGTGACTACGTGCGAGTCTGTAGCCGGCAGTGATGTCACAGCACAGGATGCGGAACTGGCCGGTGACGAAGCCACGGAGGGACAGAGTGAGTTGGCATGTCAAGACAACGCGGATGGCGGCATTGAAACCTATGAAGTGGGAGATGAGTGCGTCGATGAGGTTGCAGAGGACAGCCAGGCTGAGGCTGAAGCTCACGGTGATGCAGAGGAAGTTTTGGAAGTGGTGGAATGCGAAAGTAGTCTTCTTAAGAGTGAGTTAGAAAATCATAACGATGATGACAATGATGGTGATGACGATGATGATCATGATGACGGAGCTAGGGAAGAAACAGCCATTGAAGAAGTGGAGGCTGCTGGTGACAATGCTGAAGAGGATTTGACGCTGGAGGATGTACATCATGAAGATCCTGACCAGGGTGCACAAATGGAAGCAATAGAAGATTGCGAGGGAGAGGTGCAGCCAGAGAGTGCAGAAGTTGATGAACGCGATGGGAAGGAGGAAGGAGGAGAGGGTGAAACACTGGATAAAGGTGACACAGAGGATGGAGGAGTGGCTGGTGACACAGAGGATGGAGAGGCCGGGGAGGGTGATGTAGGGAGTGGTGTTGGGCAGGAAGATCCAGAGGAAGACGAGGTCAAGGAAGGAGAAGAAGTCGATCCGCAAAGTGAAGATGGAGCCGCGAGTGAAGAAGTGGCTGGCAAAGAAGATGGCGATGCAGGTCAGAGTGACCACATGCAGGAAAGTGAAGCAGGGGAGGACGATGTAAGTCAGGCAATGGCGCATAAAGAAGATGCCACATCTGACAACAATGATGAGAAGGAGGAGGCAAATGGAGAACAAATCGCAGGAGACTGTGAGAAGGAGGACGCGGATGGGAGTGGTGATGACAGTGGCGATGGCGGTGGCGAGGCAGGTGGGTCGGATCAGGAAGGACTGGATTCACAAAGCTGCGCTGAGGAACAAGGCGACGGTGGAGATGGAGAAGTTGAAGTTGAGGAAAACAACATCGGTGGAGATGAGGCTGGTGAAGAGCAGGTGGAGGAAGAGGCAGATGAAGAGCAGGGGGAGGAAGAGGCAGATGTAGAGCATGTGGAGGAAGCGGCAGGTGAAGAGCAGGTGGAGGAAGAGGCAGGTGAAGAGCAGGGGGAGGTAGAGGCAGATGTAGAGCATGTGGAGGAAGAGGCAGGTGGAGAGCAGGCAGAGGAAGAGGCAAGTAAAGAGCAGGGGGAGGAAGAGGCAGATGTAGAGC
>JAZEWU010000004.1:8731781-8757784 GCA_036362915.1 Geotria australis | reverse complement strand
ATCCGATGACACGATTCTGTCGTGGATGAAAAGAGGATTCTGTATTGGATACGAAGCTTCTTCTGTATCAGTAATAAAGGATTTTCTTCTTCTAATGGATGAAATAAGAAAAATAATTCAAAGCGGGCAATCTAAGCTGGTTTAATTTGAAATGTATTTTCTCGTGAACCTACGATGATTTGCAGTCAAATCATTGAATATCAGAGGTTTTTACCCATCAGAAATAATTTTACTTATCGCTAGACAAAGCATATTTACATGACTGTTTCCCAATTATAGCTTAAATAGCCGTGTAAAACATGTTACGCAGACCAGCGATTCAATAAACGTTTAATCTCTATCAGTGTCTTGCCAAGTGTCCCTAAAATATGGCCTTTTGTTTTAAAAAGATGTGCCGGGTTTGTATTTATTCACAATGTCTCACCGAGTCAGGAAAACGTTCTTAGGAGGGAGATCCGATCGTGTGCAGGAGAGTAGATGGATTTTGACATTACAGCACCACTAAGGATGGTGATGCCGTTCAGCAGTGGATAATGAAACAGGCTGATAATAAAAGTAATCTTCTGGCAGAAGCTGGGGTCAATTACGATCTTAATTGTGTCATGGTAATGAATTGCAATCACAATATAGTTGCCATTTAAGCTAACAATATAGTTGTAACTTATAATTACGATAATTTATTTTCAAATCTGTTCTTTTGGGATAGCTGTGTCGAACGCCCCCCCCCATCTCTCCTTCGCGACGTTTCCCCTCCCACTTTGGAGGCATCCTGAGTCTCAAAACGCCTGACGATGCCTCAAACTGTTTAACACAAGGTGCGTTCTACGTTGGAGCGCTTGAAAATCACTTCAAGATGTGTTCTTCTCGCCAACGAAGCTTGGGACTCATCGGGGTCACCCGGGGGCACAACACACGTATTTTAAGCTACGAGGGAAGAACTGTTGGGGTTCAGTAAGTTTCTATCAAAGATGAAAGGAACCGTTGAGCTATGTAGCTAGTCCCTTTTAACTGCTGTCCAGCAGGGGAGGGGTCGGGACAATTAACCTAGGTAATTGGACAAGAGGCACCGCACGAATTCTACAAGCGGCATCGCACGAAGTTTATTGGCTCAGTCTGCCTAACCGGCTCACGCATACGGGATAAAGGCGATCCATCTTGTCCAATGGAGATGGTGTTCCGTCGTGCTTGTCCTCACTTAGCCTTGACAGCCGGTGCTGTGTCTTACCAGTGGATAAGGCTACCCTGTAATGTCTAAATGTATCACTGGGTGTAGTGTAGTTTGAAGAGCATCGGTGCTTTCTGTTGTGGGTTTAAATTCTGGCCAGTGAACTTCACGGCATTAGCGACGGCAACACCACAATCACCACTAACAATGACAGCACCATCGTCATCACCACTATCAATAAACAACACCACCATTATAATCACCAGTACTCTCACCAACAACCACCACCATTGATCCCTCTTAGGAGTCCAGGGTCTATAAAATTAGCATGGCTTTGTGAGGCTTCACTCGGTGCATTGAAGTCGACGACTGTTATAATCTGATACAGACCGGACCTCGCCACGGTATTGTGGAATTTCCATCACTGACTCGGAACCAACCCATAGGGGCGAGCACGTGACACTTCAGCCCATTCAGTGCAATCAACACGGCGCCCATCGTCAGTGCGTTATCGGACATTCGGTTGTCACCGAGGGTTGTTCAGCATGATGTCCGACGTTTCGCTCCTCGTGCCTGTGAGCTTCTTCAAGAACTGGATTGAATTGGGTGCCGAGCGACACGCCGCAGTAGCAGGACGTGAACACACGTGACCATAATCGTGCTGCACGACCGTGATAACGGACCCAGCAGCACCGTGGTTTTGATTATTGTGACAGCGACCAAGTGGCGGCTGAAAAAATGTTACGTCCCAACAGCATCAGATGATAGTCTACTGTATAAAGGCTTTACGGATAAAGGCGGGGTAATCCGATGGATTCCCAGCCATGACATTGGCGGGGACTCAAAGGGATGACCCCAAAGCTGCTTACAGAAATACTACATGCGCACTCACACAGATATTGCACCTATTCAGGCCAGAAGCACGCCGCGCGACAGGGTGGTGTGGACTGCGCACAGGCCCGGCCGACGCTGTCTGTCCAGCGCTGATTGTCACAGGCACTTACTAAAAGTTCAGTGAACCTCGGCAGGTAGTATCATATCGAGTTCTGATACGACTTGCCAGGGGATATATCCTATGACTCAGGTCGCTGGGTTTGTAGATCAGTGTGCTTACCGCTGTTCCACTGCTCCCCAAACATATGGTGCACAAAGATCTCCCGTATAGCCTGCATAGGATGTTGGGGCAAGCGTTGTTAACACCGAGAAGAGTGGTGGTGGAATAATGGACAGTGCACTGCGCTACGAATCTATCCACCTGGGTTCGATTCCCAGCCAGGGCAAACATCAGTGACACACAGGTTACTGATGTTTGCCCTAGCTGGTGTGGGTAGATCAGGAATGCCATTTCAAAATGTATTGTAAGACAGGCGTTTAGTGCGAGTTACGTAGTCCATCTATTGTCAGAAACCGCGTATTCCTGTACAGGGTCGCGGTGAGCCGGAGCCTATCCAGGCAGACATAGGGCGCAAGGCAGGGCTATACCCAGCATGGGGCGTCAGTCCATCACAGGGCATCGGGTAAAAATTTAGTCCGCAGGCCAACTAACCTATGCAGCAGCATGTCTTTGGACTGTGGGAGGAAACCGGAGTGCCCAGAGAAAACCCACGCGGACACGGGGAGAACATGCAAAGTCCACACAGAAAGGCACCCGAGCCGGGGATTCGAACCCGAGACCTTCTTGCTGTGAAGCGGCAGCGCTACTACCGCGCGATCCGCCGCCCTCCATCTGACTCAGGCAACACCCAAATTGACTTAATCGCTCATACATCATCTCATTCGTCTCCATCTCTCCAGGCGAGGGCATGTTCTCTTCTTGGGCTGCCACCTGCCGGCCGCTCCCAGGCATGGCCCACCTTCAACCATTAGGATGCGCGGTTCAGTCGAAAGCTCTCCCATCCATACATTGTCAGACACCACTTAAGCTTGTACAGGGTCGCGGTGAGCCGGAGCCTATCTCGGCAGACACAGGGCGCAAGGCAGGGCATTAACTATGATGGGACACCAATCCATCACAGTGCACAGGGGGCAATTTAGTCAGAATAATGATTCTGTCAAGATGGGTGTGTCTCGTCATGAGATATTAACATTTCTGTAGCTTCAAACACAGGGGTGGCGCAGTAAGTAGCGCTGCTGCCTTACAGCAAGAAGGGTCTGGGTTGGGTTCCTGGCTGGGGTACCTGTCCGTGCGGTTTGTATGTTTTCCCCGTGTCCTTGTATTCCGCGTGGGTTTTCGCCGGGCACTCCGGTTTCCTCCCACCGTCCAAAGACATGCTGCCAGGTCAATTGGCCTACTGAGTAAATTGTCCCACGTGCCCTGGGATGGACTGGCGTCCCATCCTCGGTATACCCCTGCCTTGCGCCTTGTGTCTGCCGGGATAGGATCTGGCTCACCGCCACCCTGTACAGGATTAACCAGTTTCGGAAAATGGATGAATAGTGAGTGGATGAGTTTCAAACACATACTCGGGGTAAACAGGCAGTCAGTTTTTTTAATATAAACTGGAACGAACCGTTGCGCTATGTATCTCTTTTTAACAGTTGTCCAGCGGGGAGGGATAAGCAAGTACCAACTTATCAGAACACCAGGGGCATTTAGTCACAACAATTAACCTCGGCAGCATGTTTTTTGGCTGTGGAAAGAAACCTTAGTACCCGGCGAAAACCCACGTGGACAAGGGGAGAACATGCAAACTCTACACAGAAAGGCACCCGAGCCGACAATCGAACCCGGGGCCTTGTTGCTGTGAGGCGGCAGCGCTAGTCATTGAAGGACTCAAACATTAAGGTGAAACCACTGTTTATTGTTTTACTGAAAATCCATCATAATAGCACTTGATAATTACCATTGTCATCACTATGCACTTATACACACTACGTATTCTAACGGCGGGTCACCACGTGGTTGCCTTATCAACACTTTACATTACAAAGCTGCACATACACGTGGGTGGTACTGTGGTTTTCTCAATACAGTACTGCACTGTACTTTGTTTATGTACAATATCTGTATAAACACGTAGCGTATAATCTTGTATAATATACTGGTTTGTTTCACTATATTACGACCCCATTGAGTTTGTGTTATATTTTGTTAAATCCTTAATATAAATAAAATCTCCGGACGTATATAAACCCCTTTATCTAGGGATAACAGAACGCCGTACTGTTTGTTATTGTCATAAAACAGTACATATTTTTTTTTTATTAGTTATTCAGTCTAAAATTATTTTAGTTGCCGAATTGTGTCGTATTATACGACGCTCCGGAATTACGCTCCGGAAAGTATAAGGGTGTCAATAAAGTTCTGCTCATCTGGTGTATCTCTTTTATACACGCCTAGCGGATTATAAGACGCACCCCCACCTTCAGCTGTATAATACAGGGTTTTTAAAAGCGCGTCGTAATCATACAGATAGGATACCCATCCATCAGTACCCACTTAATAGTGTAGAGTGTCGCGGGGGGGGCGGAGCCTATCCCGGCAGACACAGGGCGCAAGGCAGGGCTATACCGAGTCTAAGACCAGCAGCATGTATTTGG
This sequence comes from Geotria australis, assembly GCA_036362915.1. NCBI lineage: Eukaryota > Metazoa > Chordata > Hyperoartia > Petromyzontiformes > Geotriidae > Geotria > Geotria australis. The sequence goes on along the minus strand of JAZEWU010000004.1, from coordinate 8,753,079 downwards.
ACTGTGGGAGGAAACCGGAGTGCCCGGTGAAACCCCACGCGTATACGGGGAGACCATGCAAACGCCGCATTTACTTATCAACACTATGAATTGTACATATACTCAAAAGCACGTGGAAGGACCCTTGCCAACGGCGGTGACGTCACGCGCCCGCTTGTCCGCACTACGAAATCTACGACTCGATTCTTATCCACGCTGCACATTCTAAACTTTCTTCGCTGCGACGACGTCACGCCGTACTTATCTACACTACGCTTTCCAATCGCGCTTCATTCATTACCGCGCTGAGCACGCGGGCACGGCGTGGATGCTGGTCAAGGCTCCTTCTACAGGCTATGTTTTAATACTTGGGCAAATACCAAACTTTTTTACTTTCTGCAACGCTTCGAAAGTACAGTACGCGGGATAAACCGAGTGACAGATAAAATCAGCGGTGGTGGTGGTAGTAGTTTAAATGAAAGAGACGAGCCTAAGGTGTTGTCGATCTAGGGCTGTGATAAAGCGAGTTGTGAGCGGGTGTCCACGTGGACACAGAGAGGCACCCGCTGCTGCGTAGTCCTTTACTGCAGGGCACAGAGAGAGGGGCAAGGCAAAGGGCACAAGGAGGCAAGGTGGATTAGAAGGAGGGCATTGCAAGGCTAGAGGGATCATAGCCGTGCAGGGCGTCAGGGGAAGGATCCGTTAGCCAGGGGGGAGCCGAGGCGAAAGGGTATTGTAGGGTTTATAGGGACCCTGCAAGAGGCACAGGATAAAGGGGCAAGGCTCGGGCCACGGTGACCTGTTAGGAGTGAAAGCCATGGCCACGCTGTACCTGGAGGATGGCACTGCCCTGCCGGGGAAGCTCTTCGGGGCGTCCCGGAGTGTGGCGGGAGAAGTTGGTGGGTGGATGTTTTTTTTTATCACAATTAAATTGTACATAAATGAACGTAAGCGGTTAAAAACGGCAATTGAACACTGTGTATTTGTGTGATAGACTCGATTGCTGTATAGTATTTTTATATGTGCCTTTGCGGTGGCTTTACCGGCTCCCACTGACCAGCGTGGTGAAGTATGGTCATACATCCCCTTCCCCAACCCCATGACCGACTTAATAATGTTTTGTGTGTGAGTGGCGCGCATTTCTCGCATACCATTCTGACCAGGGTGTCCACTAGGTCACCTCGGCTTTCAATGGGTGCGTCGTATTATGTATGCATTAGGACTAATATTGGTAAAACAAAGGCGGCCGTGCGCGTTTAGGACTGGCCACACGAAATCCAATTCCATCCAATCACGATAAGAGGTTCTCTCAAACGGCAGTGTGATCGTGTCTGATGCTTTGTGCGTGCACACGTAATAATACTGAAATGCTCCATGTTTTCGTGTTAAGGTGTAAAATAGGTGAAATAACCCAACATGTTTTGTCTGAGACCTAGCGTGTGTGTATCAGTGGGTGCTCACAAGGCGAGTGCGTTGAGTCAGAACATAAATAATCTAAATTATTTACGGTTTCATTTTCTAGACTGTGGCTCATTTACTTGCATTATTTAATTCCATTGCCTCTGCGCTGATTGTCTCCGGTTATTTCGGCTGCACAGTTGTGATCATATTTGTGGCACAACAGTCGACATCTGTGCAAACTTTGCACTTTACCACGAATTCACTCATCCGGGTGTCCGCATACCCAATACTGTGCTATATAATCGCGACAGATTTTAGAAAATTTGGACCAAAGCCTGACTTCTCATCTCATCAGAAACCGCTTAATCCGGAGCCCATCCCGGCAGACACAGGGCACCAAAGCATGGCTTGATTTCGTAATTTCCAGATGGAAATTTGACAGTCCACTCCTCAATGAACACCTCCTTTGTGTGTTCGTGGGGGTTGTTTGACCATACCGTGGCTTCTTAGCAAATGTCATAACAGAAATATTCAATAAACGTGAAGCTCAAAAGCTAAAGTGTGGGTGGGTTATTGTTGCCATTTGACGCAATTCTGCAACAGGCGATATTTTATAAATTATGTTTCTCAGCCTGCCTGCAACATTTGCATATAGATTGGCTTTGTTACTGTAATTGTAAGTTGTAGGCAAACAGGTTAGATGAGTAGGTTTTTGCTGCCCTGCTTCTGTGTCGCTCTCTTCAGTGTTTTCGGGTTGTACCACGTGTTGCTCAGCGTGATGTCCGACGTTTCTCACCGCGTACTGTGGAGTAAAACTCGATTTATGATTAAGCTCCCAGCATGTGGAGAGAGATGGCACATTGTACCAAACAATACGACAACTCGAGACGCCACAAAAACTGGTTTCTTGAAATTTACACAAGATTATGGCTCAGTATAAAGTATTCATTCATTGTCAGAGTTGCGGTGAGCCGGAGCTTATCCCGGCAGACACAGGGCGAAAGGCAGTGCTATACCCCGGATAGGACGCCAGTCTATCATAGGGCACCGGGGCAATTTAGTCAGAAAGGCACCCGAGCCGAGATTCGAACTTGGGACCTTATTGCTGTCAGGCGGTAGCGCTACTCACCGCGCCACCGTATGAAGTAATAGTCGACCAAATACAATGTGCACGGCATGTAGAGGAAGAACACCAAAGGGCACAATGACGCAGATAAAACATATCCTGCAGGATGGAATTACAGTTAGCCTGCTTTACTCCAAATCTTAGTCGTGGCGCCAGCTCAGCACATCATTCCTTACGCGTTGATAAAGTCCTGTACCTACTATCCTCTAACATGGAAATGTGGAATTTCCACTACTGACTCATAGACGCCAATGGAGATTATCCTGATGCTCATCTGAGCTGGGAGAACATGTGATTATTGACTTCAAAAGAAAAATAATAAACTTGATTTTTGGACAATTGACCTTTAGAAAGATTAAGGCTTAGGGGTGTTTGGTCTTAATAAAGTGGAAGTGATGGGTTGGGGATTTGTGATAAACTCTTTTTTTTTAATGACAGAGTGCTCCTGCTTTTTTTTTACAGACCTCATTATTATGAGTGTTTTCTTGAGATGAAGTGATGTCGGTTCAAGCGTGGTAGGATAGATAGTGATTTGGTGTTGATGGTGCAAATCTGCGAGTGGATAGCAATGGTTGGTTGGGTAGTGATGGGGGTGTTATATGATTGTTATGATTTTCTGAATTTTACGTGGCCAGGAAAGCCTTAACTATGCTCTAAATATGTTTTCAGGATTTTCCTGATATGGAATGTTTGACCAATTGTTTGGTATGTTTTGCTTTTGAGAGAAAAAAAAAACACTGGCGTGCAGAAAATCCATATAATTGTGGTGGTTACGGTCAAAAACATGTTAGGTGGAAAACGTACGTTCTGTACTTCCCTCTGGCAATTGCTTACCCCTTTACAGGACCTGTCAATGTAAAGTGGAGCCTGACAGGAAATAGTTGTGCCACCAGAAACATCGGTCTGCACGAGCTTGTCGCTGTTGTGTCTCCACTGCTGGATGAAGGCCTTTATGTCTTAGCTATCTCTCAATAACTATTATGCCAATGTATCAGTGTAGGTTTTCATGGCTTGACGGATGAGTGGCGCTTTCAGCTGGGCCATTCATTCGCCTGATGATGGATGCCTCCGGCGTGGGAGGTGAAATATTGCGAAGGGCGAAGGGGAGCGAAGGAACGCTCTACACGGCTATCCTGAATAAGCAGCTCTTGAGAGAACTTCCCATTATGCCTCGTCTGTGTAGACTCACAGGAATTTGGCTGAATAGAAAATTTAGAGCCAAGAGATTTTGCCACGTAACTATTTGCAAATGCACAACGTAAACCACTTTAAAAAGGGAAGACGACATGCTTTGCGGCACAAGTTGCGTACCTGCCAGAACGCGAGTAAATTAAGCCTCACCACCATCGGCCATTTTCGATCAACTGCTGAATGATAAAAAAGACCTGGACTATGCTGAATGATGACGTTGCTTTTATTCGTGTCTGCACAATCACGAAACGAAAGACGGTTTGAAACGTGGCAGTAACTGGCAGAAGAAAAAAAACCCCACTCTGACTTTATTGTGCCGCTTCCTGCCAACTGACCGGTTTGCAAACAGAATGGAGAGGATAGGCCGCTCAGGTGAGAGAGGGAGTGGCCCATGTTGATATTTGTTGCCAGAGGCATGGGACCCTCCAGAATATGATCCACGGGTGTTTAACACCACCCTAGCTCCGTGACTCATGGGAGTGCAATCCAGAGGCGTTGCGGGATAATAAAATGGACCTGCCCTTTAGCTAGCATTTTGTTGGATAGATGCGTAGATGACATCTCGTCGAGATGAGTAGATATGTTTATAAGTAGGTGGGTTGGTAGTTAAATAGGTGGGTAGTTTGGTGCCTGGGTAGGTAGGTGACCAAGTGAGTAAATACGTGGGTGGGGAGGTAAGTACGTTTGTCAATAGGTTGATGGGCTGACATCACGTCAGGGAGCTGCCCTGAATCGTGACAAATTCTCACATTTGCCCCATTAGTGCGGGGCCATCTTGATACGTTTTGGGACTCACTTTGGTCAACTCAGCCTCATCTGGTGTTGCGTGTGATGCACATCAGCACTAGGCAGACAGACAGCCGGGCATAGTGCTGGCCACACCACCCACCCGAGAGCGTCTTCCTTAACATGCCTTCACTAACAACACTGGCCTCAACAGTCCGGTAAAACAACATGCCGGTGTCTCTTTGATCTTTCTATAAACAATTGCGCGTTCATGTGCTCGCGTGTGTGAGTGTCTATCCGTGCATGTGCATAGTTTGTTGAAGGCTACGTGGAGAACCATTGTCTTTGTGCATGTGCGTGTATTTGTGTGTGTGTGTACTCAAGTGTTCCAGACGGGCATGGTGGGATACCCGGAGGCGCTCACAGACCCGTCGTACCGCTCCCAGATCCTGGTGCTCACCTACCCGCACATCGGCAACTACGGCGTGCCTTCCGACGACGATGGCAACTTCGGCCTGAGCAAGGTGAGGCTGTGGGCCGCTGCCTCACCGATGAGACCCGTTGATAATGAGGACACGTAAACAAACAAAAAAAACACCAAGCCTCTCTGGCAGGCTGTATTCAAGCACGGCTGAACGATGAGCCGTTAATATTTTGAAGAACCAAATAACGCGATTGTCTCCCGGTGGCAAGTCTGTAACTGGGCCATTGGTAACTGTTGAGCCCGAATGATTGTAAGTTCCCACATAACACTATAGGCCTCTATAGGCAACTGTCGGGCGCATTCCTTCACGTTCCTGCGCAAAATGCTCAGTGGCTGCAGCCCTGGAGCCAAGCCAATGTTGAGACATATGAGCCCTGTATGTGTACTGTGTGTTGTAAATTCTGATGGGTTGTTTTCTTTAATAAATTAACCAACTCCAGGGTTATTCATTACAATTTTACAAACAGCCAGAACATTGTAAGCATATCGACTTGCCCACCCACCGCCTGCCCGCGTGGTTCAATGAACCGTTGCGATTTGGAAACACAATTCAGTTTTCAAGATTTCCTTTTTTTATTAGTCTCATTTGTTCTGCGTGTCTTGAGAATACCAGGTGTTGTGGGTTTGGACATTGTGGTAGCCAGGATATGACAGTGCAGCAAAGGATTGAATCTACTCGTGTGGTGTTTTAATGTGTTACCCCCTTGTATTTGAAATGGGTTTTAACCAGGTACTCCAGTTTCCTACCACACAAAACCAAACTCTCGTTAGCAGAAGAGGTCAAACATCCCACTGTAGCAGGACCCTACTTAATAATAATAATAATTTTATATTTAGAACGCGCACATATTAATTCAATGTCGAAGATATTCATTCGACGAGAGGACTCAGAGGCGTGAGGAAAGCGCAGGAGGCAGCTAGGCGATTTGCCACCCGCTGCTTCCTATATATTATGATGTTATCGGCCAACTAATTAATGATTGTTTTTTTTAAGTTGTGGGAGGAAACCGGAGAACCCGGAGGAAACCCACGCAGAACAGGGGGAGAACACACAAACTCCACACAGAAAGGGAGCCCAAGGCGGGAATCGAACCGCCTCGGGCAAGACTATTCTTTCTTTGAGGCGCAGATGTTAGCACTGCTCGGAGGGGCTTTTCTTGGCCATCAATAAGCGATCACATCAAGAATCCACGTTACGTTGTAGCGAGTTGTATAATGGCTGTCGCACCTATTTCTCCTGAGTAGCTCCTCAACGACGAATGCTCCCTCCCCTCCGTGCACCACCCATCCCGCTATGCGCCACCCGCTCCCCCCCCCGTCCCCGTGCGTCCGCGCGTCGCAGTGGTTCGAGTCGTCTCGTATCCACGCGGCGGCGCTCATCGTGGGGGAGTACTCGCGCGAGCACAGCCACTGGAGCTCCGCGCGCTCGCTCCACGACTGGCTCTGCGAGCACAACGTCCCCGCGCTCGAAGGTGACGGCATGAAAGCCGAGACGCGGTTTGCCCTTCTCTCCCCGATGAAACTCGGAAGCGTGCGGCTGGCTACCCTCGGTTCTTCATCCTAAGGAACTGTGCCACGGTGTCGTTTCGAGTTTTTACTCCACCGTGTTTCTCAAACGGCTCTTCAAATGCTATATTATTTAGATGCTATTGTTGCTGTGGTGAAAGCACTGCATGGAAACACGTGGGAATGATGTCACGGTAACATCACTCGGAGTGCGATGACAGAGCGCCTGACTAACTCTTTCAAGTCCGTCAACGAAGCTTCAAAATAATCACGTCACATGGCTCTAACCCGCTAACCACATTTCGTAACTCCCCATCTGGCCGCCCCATGAGCAGGCATCGACACGCGGGCGCTGACCAAGCTGATCCGTGAGAAGGGGTCGCTGCTGGGGCGCATCGTGCTGGACGAAGCCGACGAAAAGACCGTGCCGCTGCAGGACCCAAACCTGCGCAACCTGGTTGCCGAGGTGTCCACCAAGGTGCCCGATTTGATAACCTCTCCACCGGTTCACTCGCTCGTTCACTTCGCTCACGCAATCGACCACTCACGTCCTCCCGTTGCCGCAGGAGCCGCGGCTGCTGAACCCCGGCGGGGACGTTCGCATCCTGGTCATCGACTGCGGCCTCAAGTACAACCAGCTGCGGTGTCTGTGCGATCGCGGCGCCAGCGTGAAGCTCGTGCCGTGGGACTCGCCGATCTCCTCGGCCGGTGAGTGCCGCAAGAGAGGGGGCACGCCGCCAAGATGGTGACCGCGCCACAAGTCGATCCCCCAAACTTTGCCCGTCCTGTTTTGTTTGCCGCTTATAATTACGCTGCTGCTGCTCGTACCGTCTGTGGCGTCGTCGCCGATGCCGCTGATTGCGCTGCTGCTGCTGCTGACGATACCGCCGCTAGTATACTGGTGCGTCAGTTGCTGCCTGGGAATTATGTTTCTGATGTTACTGCTCTCACTGCTGCTGATGTTTTGCTGATAACGATGTTGCTGCCGGCGTAGAATTCGACGGGCTGTTCATCAGCAACGGACCGGGCGACCCGGCGCAATGCGCCGCCACGGTGGAGGAGCTCAGGAGCGTGCTCGCGCGCAAAACTGGCGCGCCGCCCGTCTTCGGCATCTGCCTGGGCCACCAGCTGCTGGCCCTGGCGGCCGGAGCAACCACGCACAAGATGAAGTGAGTGCCGCTGGAGCACGTGGATCCACCACCACCGCGCGTGTCTGTTTATCTCTGTTTATCTCTGTGCCTGTCTGTGTGTACCTGTGTAGCGGTGGTTAGTGCACTGCTCCACACGTACACTGCACTACGAACTCGGCGACCCAAGCTCAGTTCTTGCTCGTGATCAATAACAGTGGCACATATTTGAATTGGTCCTTAGGTCTTTAAGAGGTTAACTCGGCCTGAAATGAGTAACTTGTGTTAACATCGCTGCTAGGGAGAACAACGATGGCTGGGCGTGGTGTTGGCGACCAACCCCATCATGTGCCGTGTGCCAGTCTTCATAAGTGCTCGCTAATAGCACTTACTCGAACAGTCTCTTGAGTGCAATAAGGTGCCGGGTGGGGGGGGGGATCATTGTCGCCGTACTTGCATACACACATATATCCGAGCCCACGTGCGCACGTCGATCATCCCCGCGTCCTTCCCCCGCCAGGTACGGGAACCGCGGCCACAACCAGCCGTGCCTGCACGAGGCTTCGGGCCGCTGCTTCATCACGTCGCAGAACCACGGCTTTGCGGTGGAGGCCGCCTCGCTCCCGCCCGGGTGGACGCCGCTCTTCACCAACGCCAACGACGCCTCCAACGAGGGCATCGTGCACGACTCGCTGCCCTTCTTCAGGTGCCGCCACCACCTCCCTCGTTGGCCGGCGCCATTCGACGCGTGCCGTGCGTGGGCCCGGCGAGAGGAAGGCCGGTGGGCCGGTAACCGTCCGCTCTCGATTATCCAGTGTAATGGAGGGGAGGGTTGACCTGGATTTAAGTTAACGCATTTCATGGAAAATAGATAATGCCAATTAGCCCCTAAAGCCCATGCCTTAATCCGGCACTGATTGCTAGTAGTGGTTGTAATGTCACTACGTGGTTCTGGCTGCATTCTTGGTGGTGGTGGTGCCACCTGTATTGCCGGTGAGGCGCTAGTGGAGCTGGGTTGGTTAGTGGTGGAAACACTACGAACGATGGTCATGCTACAGTGGCTGTGGTGGCTGCAGTGTCGGTGCTTCACGATGTCGTCACTCCCCGTGTCTGTGTCCCCAGTGTGCAGTTCCACCCCGAGCACATGGCAGGACCGCAAGACCTTGAAGACCTCTTTGACGTCTTTCTGCAGGCCGCACGGGACCACAAGGCTGGCATGGACCTTCAGGCCATTCCCAGTGAGTCCTGCTTTTAAAAAACAAAACCTGCTCTCGTTGTTTAGCTACAGAGCAACAGAGGCGTTCACGATGCATCTATTCACCGGATATCATCAGTTCTGAAACCAATGATACATGTGCATGAAATCGGTATTTTTCATCCTCAGTTTTATTACGTTTTTAATTCGTATTTATTGCATATGCAGCAACCTGAGTTTGATTCTGGGGCTACCAGGACCGGTTCAGAAATCAGTCGCCAGTGACGTCAGACATCGCCAGGATATGAACTCAGGTTGCCAGCGTTAGAAGGCAGTGAGGTAAACCACCGTCCATCCCTCCATCCATTTTCTAAACCGCTTGTCCTGGTGAGGGTCGCGGTGGCAGCAGTCCAAGGAGCGTGGACCAGACATCCCTTTCCTCAGCAACCGATTCCAGCTCTACCTGGGGGGTTTCCTGGGGGAAACCACCGTAATTTGGTTTAACGAGGCTCTTTTTTTTACCGGCGTCTAATCGCGTTTAATGTCGCCCGTTTGCAGTCAAGCAGCGGCTGACAAAGCACCTGACATGGGGCGGCACCCCCACGGGCTGCGGGGTCCAGGGTGGCCGCCCGGCCAAGGTCTTGGTTCTGGGCTCGGGAGGCCTGTCCATCGGCCAGGCCGGCGAGTTCGACTACTCCGGCTCACAGGTGAGAGAACTCGAGACGCTGGGTGGAGCGCACGCTCGCTACTACGCGTGTTAACCGAATTCGGGTTGCTGAAACCCGTGTCTGACGACGGTTTACTGCGTAGCATTGGTCTTGCCCGAGGCGGTTCGATTCCTGCCTCGGGCGCCTTTCTGTGTGGAGTTCGTGTGTTCTCCCCCTGTTCCTCCGGGTTCTCCGGTTTCCTCCCACAACGTAAATAAAAACATTCATAAATTAGTTGGCCGATAACATCATAATATATAGGAAGCAGTGTGTGGCAATATGGCGCCGGCAAAACCGCCTGGCTGCCTCCTCTGCCTCTCTGCGCTTTCCTCGCGCCTCTGAATCGTTCTCTCGTCGAATGAATACTTTCGACATTGAATGAATATGTGCGCGTTATAAATGTAAAATTATTATTATATAGCCATCGTTGCTGCCGTCCCGATTACACCCCCACCCCCCCACACCTCTTTATCTGTCGGCCTCCTCGTTGCGTCCGCGCCCACGCAGGCCATCAAGGCCCTGAAGGAGGAGAACATTCAGACGGTTCTCATCAACCCCAACATTGCCACCGTGCAGACGTCCATGGGTCTCGCCGACAAGGTCTACTTCCTGCCCATCACGGCCGAGTACGTCACGCAGGTTGGTGGCGCCCCCGCACGCGGAACTCGTCTGTGTTGAAGGGCTTTAATCGGCGTCCCGCTGCCTGGGTGAAAGAGGCGTGGACGTCGACAAATGAAATGCAACAAGCACTTTGATTCTCGAGTCATAATCGTTGTGATGAACATCTTCCGGTGAAATGGTAATGTTTTCCGACGACGGTGATGACATTTTCCGATAAATCAATAGTGGTACAATTTCCGTGGCCCAATTTTGTTTCCCTTTGTAATGGGATGTCTCCCCAAACTCTTGTGGTCTTCTCTCCCGAGCCTCTCCATTTTTCCCGTGATATCTCCCCAATCTCCTCTTAACCTTTTCTCCCTCTCTCGTTTTTTCAGAACGTCGCCCACCTGCACACCCGTATGTGACTGTGTCTCGCTGTCACCCCCCGTGAACCTCGCAGGTAATCCAGAGCGAGCGACCGGACGGGATCCTGCTGAGCTTCGGGGGCCAGACGGGGCTCAACTGCGGCGTGGAGCTCTCGAAGCTGGGCGTGCTGGAGCGCTACGGCGTGCGCGTGCTCGGGACGCCCATCGCCTCCATCGAGATGACCGAGGACCGAAAGGACTTCGTCGAGGCGATGGAGAAGATCGGCGAGCACGTGGCTCCCAGCGTGGCCGCCTCCTCGCTGGAGCAGGTGGGGGGGGCCGGTGGATTCGTCGTGTAGACTTCTGAATAGTTGTTGTTTAATAAGCACAATCTACCACGACAAGACGTGCTATCTGTGTTTAATAATAATATTTTTACATTTCTAACGCGCACATATTCATTCAATGTCGAAGATTTTCATTCAACGAGAGAAGGACTCTGAGGCGCGAGGAAAGCGCACAGAGGCGGAGGAGGCAGCCATTCGGTTTGCCTGTGCCATATTTCCACACACCGCTTCCTATAGATTATGATGTTGTCCGTGTGTCCGCACTAAGGGTACCGGGTTCAAATTCTTCTTCAGCACAAATGTTATCTGCACATCAGCAATTCTTTTGCGTCTTCTGTCAGCTTTACTTCCCGCTTATTGATCGCATTTGTTAAACTTTAACGCGTGTTATTTCATCTTTAAATTCCCCCTTTTGTGCCACGTCATCGTCAACCCTCTCAAGCACTCGTCCGCCTTTATCCTGGCATCAGAAGAACGTGTTACACGCTCGGAACAAGATCTCCAAACGGGCCAGGTACTCCCCTAGTACTTTTGAGAGCAGAGCCTTTGCCTGAGTGGTGACGAAGTGTGTGTGTTGCTCCCCCCTTCCCCGGGCAGGCGCTTGCGGCGGCCGACAAGCTGGGCTACCCGGTGCTGGTGCGTGCCGCCTTCGCGCTCGGCGGCCTCGGCTCCGGATTCGCCGACGGCCCCGATGAGCTGGTCGCGCTGGTGACGCAGGCCTTCGCGCACACCACGCAGGTGCGAGGGGGCCCACTGCGTTGTCCAACGTGGCTTGGCAGAGTTGTCGCGTACCGACGTGCCGCTGATCTTTGCCACCGGTGCGCCGTGAACACGCCGCCCGTAGCCCCGCTGTCTTGTCACTTACATACCACCGACATGCGGCTGCCGTGCCATGAACTTGCAGATTGTTAAAATGTCGCTAACACACCACACATGTGACATCGATATGCTACCAACGTAGCGCCAACATGCTACCGGCGCGTGTTTGTTGTGTCGCAGGAGTCCCGTAAAGAGCTTGCAAGCTCACTGGATATTTTTCTGCTGTAATAATAAGCATCTATCTATCTATCTACCTACAACATGCCATGAACGTGTCACTAACACGGCATTAACGTGTCACTAAAACACCATCAACATGCTACCAACCAGCCAATTACACACCACTAACATTCTGCACACCTAGGCTGTGTGTCCTGGGTCATTCAGGTTTGCTTTTAAAACGAACACGCTTAAAAGTTTTCTACCCTTCCTTGACTTTGCGAACGTGGCTGTGGTGGTGTTGGTTGTGGCTTTAGGTGCTGGTGGACAAATCTCTCAAGGGCTGGAAGGAGGTGGAGTACGAGGTCGTTCGTGATGCGTACAACAACTGCATCACGGTGCGTCCATCCTCCTCCTCACATCACTCTTTCTTTGCCCCCTCTTGCATCGCACCGAGTTTGATTCCTGCTCAGGCCAAAACCAGCGATGGTCCTTGGCCTCCCCTAGGTCGACTTGGCCTCAAACGAGTACCCGCTACAGCGTGTAAAGATAGTCACGAAGGAGACCAAGGCGGCCGGGTGTGGTGCTGATCACCCGCCCCCTCGTGTGCCGCGCTCACCTTTATAAGTACTACTCGCTAACAGCGGGCTGTTAAGGCTATACGGGGGGATCTTTGTGTTTGTTACCCGTGAAGGTTTGCAATATGGAGAACGTGGACCCGCTGGGCATCCACACGGGCGAGTCCATCGTCGTGGCCCCCAGCCAGACGCTCAACAACCGCGAGTACAACATGCTGCGCACCACCGCCATCAAGGTCATCCGCCACCTGGGCGTCGTCGGGGAGTGCAATATCCAGTACGCACTCAACCCCGAGTCCGAGCAGGTGGGTGCGGGTGGGGGAGCGGATGGGTAGGGGTGGGTGTTTGTGTTTTCTCTCCCTGTTCTGCGTGGGTTTCTTCCGTGTTCTCCGGTTGCCTCCCACAAATTAAAAAAACAGTCATTGATTAGTTGGCCGATAACATTATATATTGGAAGCAGTGTGTGGCAATATGGCGCTGGCAAAACCGCCTGGCTGCCTCATCCGCCTCTTTGCGCTTTCCTCGCGCCTCTGAGTCGTTCTCTCGTCGAATGAATATCTTCGACATTGAATGAATATGTGCGTGTTATAAATGTAAAATTATTATTATTATGCGCGTGTGTGGGAATGTTTGGGTGATCGCGAGGGGTGTGTGTGTGAATAAGTAGGTGATTAGGTAAGTCAATGAATGAGTTGAAAAAGAGTGAGTGGGTAATTTAGTGAGTAGGTTTGTTAGTGTGCGGGTGGATAGGTGGATGAATCAGTATCTCGTCAAGTACGTTTCTTGGTGTGAGTGTTCAAACCTGTTGCTTAACTACAAATTAACTCCCACCAACTACCGGCTCACGCTTCCCGCTCAAATTATCAATGGCGTGACGCTCATTACCGCTGGGAGCCCTAGCCAGCAGTGGATATTCCACATTCCCATCGCCGAGGGCCATTCTCTCCATATCCGTAGCACAACCCCATACGGATGATGTGCAGAGCCGACCCTCCGAAAGAGAACTAAACTCGTGACTTTCCGCTTGAGAGTCGGGCGTGATAACTGCTTATTTTCCCCGTAACGTCACTCCACTATTGTCTCCCCCCCCCCACCCTGCCTGTCGCCGTCTGCCTCCCGGCGGCAGTACTACATCATCGAGGTGAACGCTCGCCTCTCCAGGAGCTCGGCGCTCGCCAGCAAGGCCACGGGATACCCGCTGGCGTACGTGGCGGCCAAGCTGGCGCTGGGCATTCCCCTGCCTACGCTCAGGTGCGTCGCCCCTCCCGAAACGCAGCGGCGTCCTCGAGATATCGGGCGAATTCAGGGGTGGGTCCCTCCGCCCCCGAGTGGGAGCGGTCAGCGGGTGCCTCCCTCCATTTTTTTTTCCCATTTGCAGATGGGAATGTTACGTGTATTGGACCAACATTGCTTTGCACGCCGTTCGTTGTTTGAGCTTTGGGAGTGCGATTTTCATTGGTCTCGCCCCTGAGGATGCCGAGGTTTGAGATAGGTGGAGGGAAGGGGATTTTGGGGGCATCTGGCCAACCCGGGGAAACTTGGATAACGGCCGTTAAACCGGTTTTTGTTGTATTGTTATCCTTGTTGTTTAGGCTGTAGACCGTCAGCTCGCTATAGTTCAGAAGCTGGTTTAATCGCAGGTGACTTAAACCCAGATTTAACCCAGGCTCTCTGTGGTGCCGACCCGGTGTTTGTGACAACAATCACTAGTCTGCCGTTTCCGCATTGTTTATTCTCTTTGTGCCGTGTCCAGGAACTCCGTGACCGGCTCGACAACGGCGAACTTTGAGCCGAGCCTGGATTACGTGGTGGTGAAGGTTCCACGCTGGGACCTGAGCAAGTTCCTGCGCGTCAGCACCAAGATCGGATCGTCCATGAAGAGCGTCGGTGGGCAGCACGCGCACACATATGGACACACACACACGAATGTCTACACATTCACACGCTCCGCTCGTACAAGATAGAAAGATCCCCGTAGCCTCCCCTAGGTCGACTCAGCCTCAAATGAATACCTGGTGCGGTGTGTAAACATTGCCACTAGGGAGACAAAGGCGGCCGGGCGTGGTGCTGGTGACCCACCCCCTCGTGTGCCGTGTCGACCTTCATAGATGCTCGCCCCTACAGTCCGTTAAGGCTATACGAGGGATCTTTTACTGTTTGCACTGATGGCTGACACCACCTGCTGTCTGCCCGCAGGGGAGGTGATGGCCCTGGGCCGATGCTTCGAGGAGGCGTTTCAGAAGGCGCTGCGCATGGTGAACGAGAACTGCTGCGGCTTCGACCACACACTCAAACCGGCCTCTGACGAGGTGAGGAGACTCACGACCACTCCCAACCAAGGTCGTTCATTATCGTCGTTTTCATCGACATTGTTGATGTAACCCGGGTCTGCCCTTGCAAAACTGGCAATGTTCTTTCACGTGTCGCAATGGGTTTACTTCTTGTCCTGGTTGAATGAATGAGACTGACTTACCGATCATCATTGTCATCATTGGCATCATCATCACCGATCAAAATTAAGAGCAGCCACGTTTGTAGCGGAGTGGCCACCAAGGCCTATACAGCCACGTCCTCCCCTGGCCCCGGGACCGCCCGTGCACCATCTGAGCATGGAGGAACTGTGACTCCTGTAATCACATTCAATTATTTACATGCAGACTGATTGGCAGCCCCTCGAGTGGCTGCAGGAATCACGTGAACCTATTCTATACAACAGATCAATCAAAAAAACATCCTATCTTCCGTAAGAAATTGCAAGAACACTATTAAGTACCCCTGCGATGGACTGGCGTCCCATCATGGGTATAGCGCTGCCGTGCGCCCTGTGTATGCCGGGATAGGCCCCGGCTTACCGCAACCCTGTATAGGATTAAGCGGTTTCTGATAATGAATGAATTAACTATTAAGTACTCAATCACTGCATCGTTTCAACCGTTATACTGTTCCGGTGTACACCGTCGAGGCACTTCCAGAGGCGCCACTGAAGCTTTATATACAGTCCATACGCACACATTCTTGGCAGACGGGGTAAGGCACCGCCGCGTTTCCCCCGCGCAGGAGCTGGAGACGCCCACGGACAAGCGAATCTTCGTGCTGGCGGCGGCTCTGCGCGCAGGCTACTCGGTGGAGCGCCTGTACGAGCTGACGCGCATCGACACGTGGTTCCTGCACCGCATGCGCGGCATCACGGTGCTCGGGCAGGCGCTCGAGGCCTACCAGGAGCAGCCGCTGCCCCGCAGCCTGCTGCTGCGCGCCAAGCAGCTCGGATTCTCTGACCGGCAAATTGCTGGAGCCATCATGAGGTGGGCGCGGGCGAGCGCGTGAACGACTGAGTGAATCAGTTGGCTGGCCTGGGAATACCTGGGAATCCCCCCAGGAAGAGCTGGAATCTGTTGCTGAGGAAAGGGATGTCTGGTCCACTCTCCTTGGACTGCTGCCACCGCGACCCTCACCAGGACAAGCGGTTTAGAAAATGGATGGATTGTTGGCGAGTGAGTGAATGAGAAGGAGGGCGAGTTAGTGAGTGTGTGTGTGTCTGGATTGCTGTGCGCGCGGTTGAGTTTCCAATTCAGAGTTTGTAAATGTGAATGAGTTGAGTTGGGTGGCGCGATTGAGTGAATAAGCGGACGAGTGCCCAAACGATCGAGTGAGCGAGCGAGCGGATCGGTGCAAACGTTTCCATTTTTTGTCATCGTCATCATCGTCACCGCCGCAGCACGGAGCTGGCGGTGCGGCAGCTGCGCAAGGAGATGCAGGTTCTGCCGTGGGTGAAGCGCGTGGACACGGTGGCGGGCGAGTGGCCGGCGCAGACCAACTACCTGTACCTGACTTACGGCGGCATTGAGCACGACATCTCGTTCCCCGCCGACCACGTGCTCGTGCTTGGCTCCGGCGTCTACCGCATCGGCAGCAGTGTGGAGTTCGACTGGTGTGCCGTGGGCTGCATCACCGAGTTACGCAAGGTACGCTGATGTGAGAGAGGGGGCGGTGGGTGGCCTTCGCCCGCGTTTGTTGTTATTTGACGTGCTGACGATTTGTTTTTTTTATCTTAGTATTTTTAAACCCTTGTTGTTGTGTTCCAGTCCATGTATATGCCAACACCGGGGTCTGAGAGAAACGGCATTTCGATCCTCTATATGTCCTGTACATATGGCAGAATTGACAATAAAATGTAATTGAATATTCGTCAGAATCATAATGCGCCGCTGTCTAACCCGTGTTCAATGTTAACCCTTGTGGCCATTATTGTTTAGCTTCAATAATACGGTAAGGGTTTCTTGCACCATAGGGTGAGCTAATGTGAGACTGAACCTTGGAGAACAGGCCTCGACGGTGTATTCTGGGTGGCGCCATCAGTTGCATCGTCCACAATGACCTCTTGACCTTGTCCTTGTCTCTCTGCTCATGATCGATTGACAGCTCGGCTACAAAACCATCATGGTGAACTGCAACCCAGAGACTGTGAGCACGGACTACGACATGTGCGACCGCCTCTACTTCGAAGAGATCTCCTTTGAGGTGAAACTCTTTGTTGCCGCCCGGTCTCTCACCTGGTTTTCTCACATCTGAGAGCAGTGCCACCCCAGAAGTCTGCGACAAAGGCGATGACCTACAGCCAGAAGATGGTTGTGATGATAGAACTCAAACGGTAGTTCATGGAGACCAGGGCCTTGGACTGCCATAATCATGGTCTACATAAATTGAACTTGCAGGATTGCCGGAAACTAACAACAAAAGCTGTGGGTTCTGGCATAAAGAAAAAAAAGTCATCGTAACGTGTAACATTATTGGTCCTGTCGACCTCTTGACCTTGATCTGTCCCGCGCTCCCACTCAGACTGTGATGGACATCTACGAGCTGGAGAACCCGGAGGGCGTGATCCTGTGCATGGGCGGGCAGCTGCCCAACAACATCGCGATGGCGCTGCACCGGCAGAAGTGCCGCATCCTGGGCACCTCACCCGAGTTCATCGACGGCGCCGAGAACCGCTTCAAGTTCTCGCGAATGCTCGACTCGATCGGCATCAGCCAGCCGCTCTGGAAGGAGCTGTCCGACCTGAAGGTGCTCTTGGCGCACCCGTGTGTATATGGCCAACACCAGTGATGATTTTCTAAACTGGTCCTGGGCCTCCTCTCGGTCGACTCGGCCTCAAATGAGTACCTGGTGTGTAAACATCCCCTTCACGAAGATAAAGGCGGCCAGGAGTGGTGTTGGCCAATCATCCCCTCATGTGCTGTGCGGCCCTTCATAGGTGCTTGATAACAGCTATTAAGACTAAACAGGAGGCGATCTTTGTCTTCGTATATATCTGCAATTGTACACGTGTAAATAACACTGCGTGTCTTCACCCTTCCGCTCGCCCACGCCTGCCCTGATCACTTGCGCGCTCGCCGCGCCAGTCTGCCAAGGAGTTCTGCGCCAACGTGGGCTACCCGTGCCTCGTGCGCCCGTCCTACGTACTGAGCGGCGCCGCCATGAACGTGGCGCTCTCCGACAACGACCTGGAAGCGTTCCTCAACAGCGCCGTCGCCGTGTCCAAGGAGTATCCCGTCGTCATCTCCAAGTTCATCCTGGAGGCCAAGGTGCGGAGCGATGGCTCTCCGAGCGCCGCGCCGGTCAGACTAGGTCGGAGGTGTCGCAAGTTCACGAAAAGTAGTGGCAGATTGCGTAACGCTTGCCGACGTGCTCGTGTCCACGGGAGTGTTTAATTAAGCAAGTACGGAAGTCAAAGAAGGGTAACTGTCCAGATGGTAATTTTTGCGCTGGTTCGGGCGGGTCTCATGTTTTGCTGAACGTTATGTGTTGATATAGATTTTCACGGCTAAATGTATTTGAAAGAGTTGGCCTGTTGGGATTGCTGTGGGAGGCAAAACATTGCAAAGGTGGAGGAATGCTGGATACAGCTATCCCATAAGAGCAATTCTCAAACCCTTTGATTCATTTGGATAGATACAAAACTTACCACATGACGGTCTTCTTCTTTGCGATTCTTCGAAGCACGATGGCCAGCTTCTGGACATCGTCGTCTTTCATGACGGTGATTCATAGTTGAATCACCATCATGAGAGTGATTGTTCCTTCTAGCGATCTGAGTGGAATTTCTAGCTGGGAAATAAATCTGGGCTTCCCAGAGATCGATAAACCTTAAAATGAGTGCTTGGTGCGCTAGGTAAACATCAGCATGCTGGGTTCTGGTAACATCACTCCTTTGTGTTCCATGCCGGCTGTAAGAAGCGCTCGCTTAAAGCTCTTGCTTTTACAGGTTGCAACGATATGTGGCGGATATTTGTATTTTTCTTTCAAAAATATTTCAGTTTCTGTCGTCTCTTTTTCCCATTGCTGCTTCAATTGTGCTCCGGACGTCGTGTTGTCACGGGACGCTGCTTGCAGAGAGCCGAATAACGACGCACCCCGTGTTAGAGAACGGCCTTGGAAAGGTGACGTCACAGAACTACTTCTGAGGTCCCTTCATTTGGTTCTTCATTCTTTACACATGCATGTGCAGGTACATGCGCGTTTGCAAGTGTTAACGCATGTGTGTGTGGGCGTACGTACACGTGTGCATGCGGACGTGTGTGTGCGCACGTGTTGCACACGCACACGTGTGCGGAAGATGAAGGTGGATGCAGTGGCGTGGAGCAGCGCGAGGGGGGCGGCGCGTATCGGAGCCTGTGCGTGTGCGTTTGTCATTGGTCAGCGTGCTGTGCTACAAACCCAGTGTCCCGTGTACAGTTTCCACTCGCGGCCAATACCACTGACGATTTTCTAAACCGGTCCTGGCTGTCCCATAGGTCGACTCGGCCTTTTTTGGTGCTCACGCGCAGCACTTGACCCGACAGTCTATCAAGGCTACACGGGGGGATCTTTGTCTTTGCATGTGTATACGGCGGGTCGTGGCCGGCACACCCGCCTGGCTGCCTCCTCCGCCTCTCTTCGCTTTCCTCGCGCCTCCGAGTCGTTCTCTCGTCGAATGAGTGCCTTCGACAGTGAATGAATATATGCGCGCAATAGATGTAAAATTATTATCATCGTTCCGGCGAGCGCAGGAGATGGACGTGGACGCGGTGGCGTGCGACGGCGAGGTGGTGGCCATGGCCGTGTCGGAGCACGTGGAGAACGCCGGCGTCCACTCGGGCGACGCAACGCTCGTCTCGCCCGCACAGGACATCAACCGGCAGACCATGCAGCGCATCCAGGCCATCGTGGTGGCCATTGGCCGCGAGCTGCAGGTCACGGGGCCCTTCAACCTGCAGCTCATCGCAAAGGCAAGAGCTGAGCGCCAGCCCTAACGCCGAACCTAACCCGTTTACGCACAACTATTTGCCAAGGCAATCGACGATACCTTTCGAGATCCTGGGAGATTAGGAGATGGCGACAGGTCGTGGAAGCCTTCATACAGCAGTTGGATAGGTCACATATTCATTCAGTGTCGAAGGTAATTCATCCGACGAGAGAACGACTCGGAGGCGCAAGGAAAGCGCAGAGAGGCGGAGGAGGCAGCCAGGCGGTTTGCCGGCGCCAAGGTGACGACCCGTTCGCTTAGCGCTCGCAATGACGCCGTCGCCCCCTGCGTCTGTCCGTCGCGCCCGACAGGACAATCTGCTCAAGGTGATCGAGTGCAACGTGCGAGTGTCGCGCTCCTTCCCGTTCGTCTCCAAGACGCTGGGCGTGGACCTGGTTGCGATGGCGACGCAGGTGATAATGGGAGAGAAGGTGGAGCCCGTGGAGCTGACGGGGACCGGCATTGTCGGAGTCAAGGTTTGTCCACCGAGTGATATATTTTGTTATCATTTTAACCAGCAGAGTGCCCGTCCTACGTTCGATCTTGTTCCAAGCGTGTTACACGTTCTTTCGACGTCCCCTGTCGATGGAATTTTCTGCTGACATCACTGTTTTGACCTGAATTTCTTCCAGCTGTCGTTTCGGGAATATTACTGCTGGCTCGCTGACGAGTGGGAGATAAAGCTGAAATAAGGCATAAAAGCCTTAGCGTTGTGCGGATAAAATGTCCGCTTATGAAGGATTCGAATCCGGTAACCTCGTTGCAGACATGCATGAAAACACATGCTCCGTTATATTACAGATATATAGGTTAATTCGTGGTACTGTAGTTCCGCCATTCTCAACCGGTGGAGTGGCAACGCATCATCAGTGGGATGCGAGCACCACCTAAGGGTCCATGGAGACCATACCCAAGTGGGCGCTTCAAGGTGCAGAAAGTTTAGAACCCCCCTGCTGTAGTTTCCTCGCTAATATATCGGTTTAACAGTCGTCACTGCTGCCAGCGTTATCGTCGCGTGACGATTCTCCGCCAGGTACCGCAGTTCTCGTTCTCGCGGCTGGCGGGCGCCGACGTGATGCTGGGCGTGGAGATGACGAGCACGGGCGAGGTGGCGTGCTTTGGGGAGAACCGCTACGAGGCCTACCTCAAAGCCATGCTGAGCACCGGCTTCCGCATCCCCAAGGAGAACATCCTGCTCTCCATCGGCAGCTTCAAGGTTCGTCACGCACGCTCCGCGGAATAGTTGCAGCCGGAGCAACACGTAACTTGTACGCATAGTCTTCTTCTTTGCGATTCTTCAAAGCACGATGGGCAGCTTCTGGACATCGTTGTCTTTCAGCTTGGCTTCGAAGTGTTTGGTAGAATTCGCAGGCAATACCAAGTATTACCTGACAGGGATCGCGACGTGAACGCTTCTACCTTGACCCCCTACGCATAGTAAATACGCCGCTGAGACTTTGATTTTCATCGTGGTCGAGTTTGATTGCAATGTATCTTGGTTTTGGTTTCATCATCATCCTCCTCTTTTGTTCAACGAGTTGAGACACACGCCTCGTGTAAGGAGGTGTTTATAACATAAGCGCTTTGTCGTTCTTGCTGCCGTTTCCCCAATCCCTCCGCCGTGCCGCCGTGCCAAATACGCGCGAACAACACGCGAGCAAAGTGGAGCCCAGCCAGTTGTAACTTGTACCCTAGCGGGTGAATGT
>JAZEWU010000004.1:8719038-8731636 GCA_036362915.1 Geotria australis | reverse complement strand
TCGGGTTCCAGTTGTACGCCAGCCTTGGCACGGCCGACTTCTACACGGAGCACGGCATCAAGGTGGGCGCCACGCCTCGCCGTGCCCACCGGCACGCGCGCCAACTCGCGCAGCGATCTCCGTGGCGACGCGCATCACGGAGGTTGCGCCAGGCTAAGTGCACGACGAAGCCCCATGGACGAGCGGCCGTCCCATGTACCGACACATTCACCGAGACATGTAGAAAGTCAGACAGCGATATGTACATGCGTGTACGTACACTACTAACCCAGCTCAACCGACGCACGGATCTGTAACATGCGCACACCAACACGCATACCAAGCTATTCCACACGTGTGATATGCACTCGTGCACACACGTGGGGATGCAAACGCGCGCACACAAACATCACGTACGCCCACTTCAGATTGCAGTCAACCCTGCACATCCACCCACACATGACAACCTCCACGTTAACTCGCGGACACATGCAGCCCAATATACAAAGACACACACCTGCACGCTCACCAACCTGCACATTTAATCTTGCAAAATAACAAACCAAGCTACTGGCATTCCAACTCTACACGTGTGCAAAATCAATCCCGAGCCAAAACAAGCAGAGCAGGCTTGTTTTCCTCCAAACAGGTCCGCATTCCATCAACCTAATTAACAATCACGCTGTGTAATTGGCAATTGCGAGCGAGGCAATCTTCCATTAATTAGAATCGGCTGCTACCACGTGCTCCACACAACCTGTTTTCATTCCCATCTTGGGCAGCTGCCAGCAATAAGGTCACGTGACCCCGGGAAGATATAAAACCCACGTGGCCCATTGGCACACGGATGCAGAAACCCCACTCGCTCTTCCCACTCACACTCGTATGCGTTCATGGGGCGAGAGAAGATATTTTGACTCCAGCAGCGTGAGTGTTTTGCAGCACACCGACTTAATTGTTCCTGTGTACTTTAATCACACAGTTGTTGTTTACAATGTGGTTATAATTGTTTTGATTAAGTTGCCCGTGTTTCTTTAGATGGACCGACGTGGCTATTATTTCGTAAAATTAGTAAAAAGTAATAACGCTGCTGTGTTCAGTATTGTACAATCACTGGAAAAAACCCCTGCTACTTTAGTGATTTTTGTGTCCTTTATTTCAATTGCAATTCACACGAAGTAATTCGTATATGGCTGAGAAGGCAACAAGAGCTTCCAAGCCAGTCCATTAAGAAGCCTATATTGTACTTTGTGATACTACAGTCTTTGCAACCGCCCACTTTATAGCTGTCCATGATTGCCAACCATGGACAGGTGTTTGCAGGGTGCTGTGGCTTAATCTCCATATGAACAGAAAATATTTCTAATCGAGGAAAGGGCGATGTGATGGGTCTTGGACTGGAGTTGATAATTACTGCCTTGGGGGGGTTCGAATGATATGATGCCTGTGTTGGCCACACACTTTGCTCAGGGTCACGCATGCATGCTCATATCATAACTTATTTTTTGTTATAAATACCTTTGAAAGTTATTTAAGTGCCAGTTTGGCCCAAACGCTTCACATCTGGGGATCGTTGTTGTGAATTGTGCGGTGGTTTGTTGACAATAGTTTTAGGAATTTAGTGGTTTTCATGAGCAAATGTGACACAGATGCCCTTTCACGTAGAAACCCCTTCACACACACACACATTCACGTGGACGCACGGTCACACACATTCACAGACTCGCACGCACTCGCGCACGTACGTAGGCACTGAAACCTTGATTCGAACTCTGGATCGCAGCGATGCTCACATGCCCACACAGTTACTTAAACTGGCATATCCGTGTAGCCTTTAATAGCCTGTTTGGGGCAAGTACTGTTAGGAATCGACTATGAAGGCCACCGCAGGGGGTGGCCAACAGCACTGCTGGCTGCCTTTGTCTCTGCAGTGCTGATGTTTACCCACGGTACAAGTAATCATTTAAGGCTACTTCAACCTAGGGGAGGCTCAAGCCAGTTATTGGTCGTGAGTGGGAATCGAACTCGAGGCGCCGGGTTTGTAGCACACAGTACTAACCACTAACGATACCGCTCCCCACACTGTTTGGACACATGCACACTGGTTAATGAGAACATTCACACTTGTACTTACCTACATAGCGGCTGAAACGCGAGTTTGACACCATGACCTGGCATCTCCGACCCCCTGAACCAACGCGTCCACCCGCTGTTGCATAATCTAACCCCTGGTCACATCCACCATGCAGGTGCGCGCCGTGGACTGGCACTTTGAGGACGCCGAGGGCGGTGACGGCGGTGAGAAGCAACGCTCGATCCTCGACTACCTGGCCGAGAATCACTTCCACCTCGTCATCAACCTCCCCATGCGCAACGCCGGCGGGCGCCGCCTCTCGTCGTTCGTAACGCGCGGATACCGCACGCGGCGCATGGCCGTGGACTACTCCGTGCCGCTCATCACCGACATCAAGTGCACCAAGCTCTTCGTCGAGGTGAGACGACGACGGTGATGATGATGTATTGATGTAGGCTATCACGGCTTGGTGCGTGAGCAATGCTGCTCTTTCGATAGCAGAGCAGCTCTTAAGATGATGTTCACCGATTTGAGAAGATGACGATCGGGTGATGATTGGGCGACAGGGTCACGTGAGCCACACTGGTTGGTGTGTGTTGATCAACTTAAGGAGGGACGGCATCAGTTCAGATATTGCTCGCCACTGATGTTAGCCATCGCTTGGAATCGAACCAGGGCTGCCTCTGCACTACATACAATTTTCATACTGTTGAACCTGCTACATTTTTTCGACGTACAATTTAACGCATGCAACATGAGCATATTACGTTTTAATTAATCACTCAATTGTTGCATTGCCTACCGTGAAATACACGTGACGCGAACCCGGAGCACACGGGTAGGCTACGCGCGCCATTCTGGAGGACGGCACCACTGCCCGCTCACCGCGGCTCCCCGCTTGCCACCCCCCCTCACCCCCTCCCCAGGCGCTGCGTCTGGTTGGCGGAGCCCCCCGGGTAAAGACACACGTGGACAGCATGACCGCACAGAGGATCATCAGGCTCCCAGGTGCCGCCCCCTCTCACACCCTGACAGCTGCCCCCTTTTTCGGCTTGCACCCATCCTTCACTGCAGCGGAGGGGAAGTTCAACCCGCCGGCCAGATGCACACATGATGGTCACATGAGACCTATCCGCTCGTCCAGACGGCCTGAAAATGGTGATTGTCGGTCACTGCAAGCATCTTGGCCGCAGTGAGCTTGCATGCTCTTTACGGGACAACGTAACGTATAACGCTCGACACACCTATCCTGATAGAGCAATTCAAACTTTTTTAATATTAGCACGCTCGGTCGCTTCAGCCAATGGAAGGAACCTTTTGCGACGACAGCAGCAAGGGCGCCTGGAAATTCGGTTGTGTCAACCCACACTGTATCGTCCCGCTGTGTCCACCACGCCGTGTCCACCGTGCCGCTCGCTCGTCCCCCCCTCGCAGGCCTCGTGGACGTTCACGTCCATCTGCGGGAACCGGGCGGCGAGCACAAGGAGGACTTCTCGTCGGGCACCGCGGCGGCGCTGGCTGGCGGCGTGACGCTCGTGTGCGCCATGCCCAACACCAACCCCGCGCTCACCGACCCCGACTCGCTCGCCGTCGTGCAGAAGGTGCGTAACCTGCTTAACCCTCCCCTGCTGGACGGCGGTTAAAAAGAGCTTGCAGCTGAACGGTTCTTTACAGCTTGACTACAAAACTGACTCGCTGAGCTCGACGGTCGACCTCCAGCTACGGTCGGCCGAGAGCCGCTTTGACCAATGAGCAAATCGACTAGTTACCACTGTGAGCCACGCACTTCATCCCAGGCTGACCCGGGGAAATGGGGCGACCGCAGCATGAATGTGAAAATCCCAGCAGGCACAAGGGTCTGTCTTACACACGTAGAGGTATCCATCCTTGTACAAGTAGGAAGACCCGCCAGACTGGTCTGGCATGTTCTAGCATGCTCAAGTTTTGATCGTATGAATGAAATACTTGGAAAGATATCCCAGTAATCTATGTTGATGCTATAAATGGGCTTGGCGACGAGATTGTTCCACGCTGCTTGTAACAATCCAGATAATACCCAGGAGGCGGTACACGAGAAACAGGAATCGGTTCTAGAGTCAAATTGTTACTCGTGACGGTTCTTAAATTTGCCAGAGGAGCTGCACGCAGCTCCTCTAGTAACGGTGCTCATCGGCTGCGGTGTCGCCTGCTAGAGGAGCTGTGTGCAGCCAATGAGCACCGTTACCGAGCGTGCACGTTCTCCGTGTGTCCGCGTGGGTTTTTGCCGGGTCCTCTGGTTTGCTCCCACAATCCGAAGACATGCCGATGCCTAGGTTAATTGGCCTAACTAAATTGCCCCCGTTGCCCTGCGACGGACTGATATCCCATTTTGGCTGTAGCTCTGCCTTGTGCCCTGTGTCTGCTTGGGTAGACACCAGCTCACTGCGGCCCCGTACAGGATTAAGCAGGTAGTGATAATGACTAATCACCATGCGTGGGCCTTTGCCCACAAACGGTCGGTCGCTGATCTGTGAATAAGTTGGTACAGTAGGCACGGAACGAACGACTGCATTATATCGATTTTTATCGCGCGGTGGCAGGCGGCTTGCGCCGGTGCCCGCTGCGACTATGCGCTGTTTGCCGGCGCCTCGGTGGAGAACGCGGCGACCGTGCGCGATCTGAGCAGCGCCACCGCCGGCCTCAAGATGTACCTCAACGAGACGTACTCCGCCCTGCGGCTCGACAACATGGCGCACTGGATGCAGGTGAGGCTGCTGCTTCTGCGCAGCGGCGTCGGATGTGTGCGCGCACGTGTCGTTGAGCGTGTTATTTTGCGAGTGCGATTCTGCGAAAATTTACGAGCCATGTTGCCTTCGCGTCAACTTTACGATTATTATGCATATAATAATTAATAATAATTTTACATTTATAATGCGCACATATTCATTCAATGTCAAAGGTATTATTTTGACGAGCGAAGGACTGAGGCGCGAGGAAAGCACCGAGAGGTGGAGGAGGCAGCCAGGCGGTTTGCCTGCGCCATATTGCCACACACTGCTTGCTATATATTAGGATGTTATTGGTAAATTCATTAATGAATATTTTTTTTTTAGTTGTGGGAGTAAACCGGAGAACCCGGAGGAAACGCACGCAGAACAGGGGGAGAACACACAAACTCCACACAGAAAGGCGCGGATGTTACCACTGCGCCACCCTGCACAATTTCAATCGAGCGTGCGTGTTTGCTGTGCGTTTGTTCCCGCGCCTCCTGCCCGCCGGCGAGAGCAGCACTTTGAGAGCTGGCCGCGGGACCGCGTGATCGCCGTTCACGCCGAGCGGCAGACGGTGGCGGCGGTGCTCATGGTGGCGCAGCTGCACAAGCGCTCGGTTCACGTGTGCCACGTGGCTCGCAAGGAAGAGGTACCGAGTTCGGGCCACCGTCGTCATCACTGTCGTTTTTAGTTTTTGTCGCACTTCACCGTACGCATAAACCGAGTGACTCACTGAATAATCATAATAATTTTACATTTATAACGCGCACATATTCATTCAGTGTCAAAGGTATTAATTCGACGAGAGAACGACTCAGAGGCACGAGGAAAGCGCAGAGAGGCGGAGGAGGCAGCCAGGCGGTTTGCCGGCGCCTGAATGACTGACGGTCTAATTGAAAAGAATTGCTCTCCAGCGCTGCTGTTTTGCGATAGCCGTGTTGAGCGTACCTCGTTTCTGTTTTGCCACGTTTCGCTTTCCACGTTGGAGGCATGATCAGACTTCACAATGATGCACGCAACGTGGAAGGCAAAAGGTGATGAAGGAAAGACAAGGAACACGCGACACGGCTATCCTGAAAGAACAGCTCGTGGGAGCAATTTTCATACATCAAGCTGTGAAAAGCCGATTGGCTTTGTGTTTAACAGACTGATGATTGATCATATTCTGTTGTCGTCTCCACGCCACACCCCCTGCAGATCCTGCTCATCCGCGCCGCCAAAGAGAGCGGCCTGGAGGTGACCTGCGAGGTGGCTCCACACCACCTGTTCCTGTGCCAGGACGACCTAGAGGTCATAGGTCAAGGTCGAGGTCAGGTTCGACCCGAGCTGAGCACGCGGGAGGACATGGAGGCACTGTGGGAGAACATGGACGTCATCGACTGCTTTGCCACAGACCACGGTGCGTGTCTTCGGAGTTGACGATGGCAGGTGGTTGACAATTTGTTGGTTGTGGTGTTGATGATGACACCCCGACACTCCGTACGTCAACCGTCACCCTTTACCTGTCCCCCGTCCCTCAAACCGCTAACCCGGCACCCTTTTGGCGGCAGGGTGGCATAGTGGTAACATCTGCGCCTCAAAGAAAGAATGGTCTTGCCCGAGCAGGTTTGATCCCTGCCTTGGGCGCCTTTCTGTGTGAAGTTTGTGTGTTCTCCCCCTGTTTCTGCGTGGATTTCCTCCGGGCTCTCCGGTTTCCTCCCACACCTTAAAAAAATACTCGTTAATTAATTGACCAATAACATCCTAATATATAGGAAGCAGTGTGTGGCAATGTGGCGCCGGCAAACCGCCTGGCTGGCTCCTCCGCCTCTCTGTACTTTCCTTGCGCCTCTGACTCGTTCTCTCGTCGAATGAGTACCTTCGACAGTGAAAGAATATGTGCGCGTTATAAATGTAAAATTATTATTATTATTCTCAAATCTCGCCCCTCAACTCCCGCTCTCGATCCCTCGATCCTCATCCGTCGTGACTTAACCCTGAATCCCCCCCCGGCCCCCGTGGAATCCCAGCTCCGCACGCGGTGCAGGAGAAGGACTGTGCGTCGCCGCCGCCGGGCTTCCCGGGGCTCGAGACGATGCTGCCGCTCCTGCTCACGGCCGTGGGCGAGGGCCGACTCACGATGGACGACCTCGTGGCTCGTCTCCACGACAACCCCCGCCGCATCTTCAACCTGCCCAAGCAGGAGGACACCTACGTGGAGGTGAGCGAGCGAGACGCTGGACGCCACCTCCGTTTCGCCGGCGCCGTCATCGCCGTTAAATGTCAGCAGCTGGTACTGCTGCTGTAACGGTACAAAGATTAACGTCGATTTAATATATTAATTCTCGAGATGCGGGCATTGAATTAAGTATGAATCGATGATGTTGAATTTGTCTGCATACTGTATGTTATTGGTTTCAAAACACCTGTGCTGCCACTCGCAGGCGTCGTTGTTCGCCAAAATTATACGAAGGTGATTTGTTCTTCAATCCAGTCGTAACAACTGTTGGACTTCATGGAGAACCGAATATAAATTTCTACCACATCAACGAGGCATTTAACTGTCTTAACGAATCGCACTGGTTTGTGGACTGTTTATCCAACAAATGTGTTTTATGGAAAAACGTCATTGCCAGTTTTGCCAAATAACTACACAGATCTAGGCACTGGTGTTGGTAAGCGGTATGGCACATTTAATAGTAAAATTGTTTCAGGATTTTGTTGTTTTAGTGAAGGTAAGGGAAGTGCAATACTGACTGGAAGGGAGAACGTGGGAACTGCGTTCGGACAGACTTAACGTTACCCAGGCCCAGCACGGAGTAGTCCTATAACTGCCTCCTTAACACACACGCTGCTCTTTCACTTGCTAAGGTGTCGTTCCCTCCGGTCTCTCTTCCCCTGCACAGGTGGACTTGGACCAGGAGTGGGTGATCCCCGAGCACATGCGCTTCACCAAGTCGCGCTGGACTCCGTTCGCGGGACGCAGGGTCAAGGGGATGGTGCGACGAGTGGTGCTGCGAGGAGAGGTGGCCTACATCGATGGGCAGGTGAGTGGGCAAGCAGGCCCGCGGGTGGTTCAGGTGGGTGGGCGAGTGGCGGCAGGCGAGCAGTTAGCTGATCGCGGTTAATTTTGTTGATTCCATGATCTTCTAATTGGGCTGTTGGTGTCGCGTCGTGACTAAGTGGTGTCCAGTCAGATCTTTCATAGAAAGTAAAGGCATCGCTGCATGTTAGAGAACGGCCCATGGAAGGCAATGTCACAGAACTGAGATCCCTTAAAGTGACTTATTTTCCACACTCAAGGCACCGCACTATCCCACACGTCTCGCTATTTCTATCACGTGGCAGTCAAATCTAACGGGAGGCGAAACGTCGGGAAGGAGAGAGGACAACGACTCAACGCGGCCATCTCGAAAGAGCAGCTCTTGAGAGCGATTCTCATACATCGAGTCGTGAAACCATTCATCAGCACAATCGTATAAACGTCACTGCAGCTTCCAGTCTGTGACCCACCGCCGGGGTCGTGTGCACAGGTGTTGGTGCCACCAGGGTTTGGGAAGGACGTGCGTACGGTGTGGCCAATGGCCCCCTCGGCTGCCTCCGTTGCCGCCCCCGCCACCGTCGTCACGGCGACCGTCGCTGGCATCGCCGCTCCCGTCTGTCCCTCCGCCACCGTCCTCCCGCCCACCAAGGTGAGTGGCCCCGATCTTCTCCAAACCGAGCCAGTTATCACCTCGAAATTCTCGCCCTCTCGAAGATGAATGAGTGGCCCACGCTGATCGCAGGCCCTGCTCAACATATTCCGTACCAGCCAGGGTCCCCGTGAACTCGACCTCCTCACCTGGAGTCAACGTGGTCAAGTTGGTCCAGGTTGGATGTAGTCGGTGATGGACCGTATGGCACGTTTTTCACGAGTGTACGCTGACTTGACCCGACGAAGCGTCTGTCGACTGATTCTGTAATAAAATGTAAATTGAGAGAGAATCGTGATGATCCACACAAATGGTATTGTCCACAGATAGCGGCAGGCTTTCGTTGAGAATATAACAGTGAATGGACTTGGACAGACCACTTGACTGGCAGGGACGAAGACTGTTGGCTGAGCTTTACGTTGAAGTGGCAGCCAAAGTAGGGAACGTGTTGTAAGAATGTCCACTGCAGAGATTGAGTGGTAAAATCTGCTTGTGTCCAAGAGCAAAATAGGTTTGTAACATTGCAGGACCATGAAACATGGTGGTAACGGCTTGCGGGGGAGGCCTTCGTCCAGGAATAGACGGATGATGATGGTGGTGGTAGATACAGAATAACGTGCTTCTCCTGCTCCTGATTTGTCCCTTTGCCATCAGGTGGCTCCCATGAGCCCCCGTCGTGCTGTGAGGATGCAATTACCCCCACGCGTCCACCGCTCCTCCGATCCGGGCTCCCTCCTTCCTGGTAACCCCGTGACCCCGTCACTCGCCGGTGACCCTGTCGCCCAATCAGAATTTCGACACCGATCCCTTCTCCGAGGACGCGTGCGCGAGCCGTGCACCGTTTTCTTGTTTTCTCGTCCCTTCTTGTTTTCTCGTCCATTAATTCGCAGCCGTGCGCTTGTTTGTGAATTAAGTTTTGCTCGTCTCGTCGTCCGTTACTTCGCTGCCATTTCGTTGGTTTGACTTTTTGAAACATTGCGCTGATTTTTGTCTGTCGTTAGGTTTTCACCGACATTTTATGCGTCTTCTGAAGTGGCCTCTGAGCATTGTTGTGCATGTCTGTCTTGCACTGCAACGAGCGTGGGGCGGTACTCACATCCGCGAGTGGCCGAGCTCACTGGAAAAATTCTACGTCACTGTTGGTGGCCAATCTCTGCTTGGCGGCAACCACAATTGACTCGCTCATACCAGCGAGGCGGATAAAATCTGTACCATTTTGTGTGAAGTCAATAGTGGAACGTGCTATGTAGAGAGTGGCCCCCTGCCACGGAAGTGTGGTATTTCCATCACGGGCTCAGAAATGCCAGTGGAGATGAGCGGCGGGCCCGTTGCTTGAATTCGCCCACACATGTTTTCATTCGACTCGGCCCTGACACAAAACGTCCTAACGTTTGATAAACTCTCAAAACCCACGGTGGCCTTTTAATGAATCCCATGGTAATGGGATCCATGGTAACAGAACCCTTGGTAATAAAAACCATGACAACAGAGGCTATAGCTTCAGATGACGTTGTTGTGCCGCGCTACCCGTCTGTGTTTCGCACGATGAATATTGAAATTTCCGGTTGCCCCTTCATGATGAACACAGCTTTTTGAATCGTCTAGCTTCTTAATTCAATTCGTTGTACATATTATGTTATTTATTTAAATCTTCATCATCAATGGGCACAATGTTAATGTGTGATTTAACATGCACCAGTTCAGTATACACAAGGGCTGTAAATATTCATGAACCAAACTTTTAATGGATGGGTGATCGTTGACACAGCTTTCGTTTTGATTGAGCCTGCCATTAAACCTTTGCGAACCAGCCGTTCGGCAGCAGCGTGGCATATAAAACGAACTACAAGTTATTAAAGTTCATTGCCTGTCGAGCCCGACTTCTAACGTTTAACCCTAACCACTCGTCGTTTTGGGATTTACCGCTTCCGCGCCGTTTCAAATTCTCACAAATTGGCTCGCGCTAGTGCGCTATAGCTTTCGTCATCGTCGTTTCCCCCGACCGCTCAGCCCTCGTGTACACGGTGGCATCTGTTTCGTCTCGGCGTTGCCGACCGGTAGCGTGAAATAACGGTCGCCGTGTCGCCGCACCATGCCCGCGCAGTTGACGGCGACAGCAAGGAGCGGAGCGTCACGAAACCCAGTGAGCAGGAGCCGCCCAAAATTGGTACTTGTGCCACGTCACCACCGCAACCCCCCCTTTTCTTCCCGCTCGCTCACAAGCTCGTTCGCTCCCTGGCTAGTGCGACCTCGCAACTTAGTGCCGCCACGCTCCCACCTGACGCAGGGACCTCTAGAGATGTAACGATTTGCTAGGTTAGTTTAACCAATCGATACTTAGGCTCGCATCGCATGCATTGAACGGCGTGCATGAGAATCGATTGCTTAAGATTTTAGCGAATGATCTAGTGATGTTCTGGCGACTGGAGTAGATCCGGAAATGTACAAACGAAACGGCAAATGTATAAAAACGCAAGACCGCAAGTAAGAGGTGGAAAATAGTTGAATTGAATTGCGACCACCTGACAATTTATAGACGAATGGTTGCTTTTTCATAGCTGTTCTTTGGGGATCGCCATGTCCGGCACTCTCCCTCTCGACATGGCTATCTCGAAAGAACAGCTTTGAAAAGCAACCATCATGAATCAAGCCGTGAAAACCTACATCGGTACAAGTTATACCATCGCCAGAGGGTAAATGCATTACACGCCTTAAGTATTTCCAATCTCTATAATGTTCATCTGTTTTTATCCCACCTTTTATAAAGACTGGATTATTGAATCGTGACATCTCTAGAGAACTCTACAGTTCAGGTGCTGTGGCCCTGCCTGCCCAGTTTGAGTCCAAGTTTAATTTGTATAGCGTTTTGTTTGAAAAGGGCAAGGCATGCGGCATCCCTAGGTTCAACTTTGCCTTTGCCACATGAAGGTCAGGGGCAGTGATATTGTGTGCATGGGACGGTGTGGTGTGAATGTTTTGAAACCAGGGGTAAAGAATTTAACCGTGCTTCTTTATAACTGGTTTTGGTTTAACTTGCGGGATATGTTTTAACACCCTGCGCTTGCTCTTTTGCTTTCTTCACTGGCTTTTTTGTCTCTTTTTAAAATATTTTATTTTATTTCACTTCCTGCATTGAAATACATTATCTTGTTTGACTAAAGCGAGGTGGTCAGATGGCTTGAGCTCTGTAATGGCTGCTTACCCAGGAGGCATTGACGGTTTGAATACTGGATCTATCGATCACTGATTATTAAACCGTGTCTCTCAGGTGTTGACGGTTTAACTCCCATGCCACGAACGTGTTTCTGTAGCAGAGCTCGTCGGTAAGTACTGCCCCCTAGATTGTAGATAAGAGGTCACTTGAAGAGCTCTTGGAAGTAGTTCTGCGATATCCACCGCCGTCCTAAAACAGAGGCATTGCACTGCTCTGTGAGGGTGCGTAATGGGTATGCCGATAGGAAAATTGCCTAAAATTGCAAAAGCGACCAACGTTACATTTTTAAGACATGAATTTGGCCCTCTACGTTTAAAAAAATAAAAGTTTCATTTTCAAATAATTTCTCATCCCTGTCTCCCATTCTCTCTCTCGACACACCGTTCCCATCCCCGTCAATCGCGACATCCACTTAAACCTCACCCCGCCGATGCCGGCCGTTTCCAGAGCACATCCTCTTCCCAGAAAGCGCAGGAGCGGCCGCGGCGCCGACCTCCCTGCCGCGCCTCACGCTTTCCCCGCAGCACCCGTCGCTGGGCGCCGCGGGGCCTTCCTCGTCCTCCGTGTCGCCGCACCAGGCGGCCGCGGCCATGCACGGCCTCACGGGCCAGCACGTCCTCTCCGTGCGACAGTTCTCCAAGGAGCAGGTGGCTTGGCGCAGTGGTAACATCCGCGCCTCGCAGAAAGAATGGTCTTGCCCGAGGCGGTTCGATTCCCGCCTTGGGCGCCTTTCTGTGCGGAGTTTGTGTGTTGTTTTCCCCCCTGTTCTGCGTGGGTTTCCTCCGGGTTCTCCGGTTCCCTCCCACAACTTAAAAAAAAAATACACGTTAGTTGTTTTGCCGATAACATGATAATATATAGGAAGCGGTGTGTGGCAATATGGCGCCGGCAGACCGCTTGGCTGCCTCCT
>JAZEWU010000004.1:8681536-8704874 GCA_036362915.1 Geotria australis | reverse complement strand
CTAGGGGAGGCCCAGGACCGGTTTCAGAAAATCGTCACTGGTGTTGGCCGTGAGCGGGATTCGAACTCAGGTCGCCAGATTCGTAGCCCAGTGCGCTAGCCACTGGGCTACCGCTCCCGCCATCACAATCAAATGACCATCATCACCATCATCACAACACCACACCACTCTTCGCATCTCTCCGAAACCATCTTCACAGCAACATCGCATTATCCCTCCGACCCCTAACCATCTTCACCATCACATCTCTCAGAAATCGACAAAACATCGACAACGCCCGACGCGGTATCTTTAGCCCCGTCATAGTAACGAGGAATGTCTTCAAGTCAGTGGCCATAGGCCTCAGTGCTCACAACAAGCAACGCCTTCTCTACCGACACTAGCTTGAGCTGGGAAACACGCTCAACTTCATCGTCTATTCTGAACACAATGTTTTCATTACAGAAGTGTGTGACTCGTGAGTTCACGACTCCGAGTCGCGGTGGTCGAAACCCACTCTTTAACGTCGCCCGTCTCCTACCTCGTCTCCTCGCAACTCCCACTCACTCGCAACCCGCTCGAAACTTCTACAGCGCTTCTTCGCACTTGAGGCGTGCGACCGTTGCGAGTTGTTCGCTTCTTATTCCGACTAACAAAATTAAAGTTCTGCACGAAGCCAGGAGCCGCGCGTCCCTTAAACGCTGATGCGCGGGAGTCTCGATTTCCCACTGTGCTTGGACATAGGAGCGCGACCGCGTGATCGCGAGCAGCCAATCGGCGGCGCTCAGAGCGGGGCTCGAAGGGGGCTTATCTGAACTAGGGAATTGAACGGTGGTGAAGACAACTCCCATAGAGCACCGCGCCGGAATTACGATATTTATTATAATTATATTTCCACGTTTGATTGGCATAAAAAATGTCACTGACCCATAATATTCCGTTGTAATGAGAATAAGTTGTGACACTTAAGTAATATTGGTTGTTTCTAATTTTCTGAGGGAAAAAAAATCAACTCCAGGCCAATCATGCTTGCGGGGTCGATAAAACGAGTACTGCTGTACACACAGAAACAGGGAGAAATTGGGTCGATTATGTGCCGTGTTAATTTACTCTCAGTACCCGCTTAATCTTGTACAGGGTCGCAGGTGTAATGTACTAAAGATTTATTGTATGAGCACTGCCTGATAACACAGATGATCATCAGAAACCGCTGATGATGCTGAGTGTAACCTCAGCGAAACGTCGGTGCCATCTTTTGAGGTAAGTGATGCATGTGCTCGCTCGTTTGCTCCAACATATCGACGGGTGCACTTCACTTACACACCTTTATTTCACATGACCTAAACTCATAAACAGAGCCTCACTACGCTTAATCCTGTAACAGGGTCGCGGTGAGCCGGAGCCTATCCGGGCAGACACAGGGCGGAAGGCAGGGCTATACCCAGGATTTGACGCCAGTCCATCACAGGGCACCGGGGACAATTTAGTTCGCAGGCCAATTAACATAGGCAGCAGCATGTCTTTTGAATGTGGGAGGAAACCGGAGTGCCCGGTGAAAACCTACAGGGACACGAGGAGAACATGCAAACTCCACACAGAAAAGCACTCGAGCCGAATTCGAACCCCCTGTCCTTGCTGTGAGGCGGCAGCGCTAATCACCGCGCCACCATGCCGCCTGATAACACAGATATAATTGGCCAATATGAAGTAATGGCTTGTTTTAGATGTTTATTATTACAGTAGAAAATACCCAGTGAACTTGCAATTCTTGTATCTCTATGGGTCTTTGTGCAGCGCTTTGTGACCCTCGGGTGAAAGGCGCTCTGTAAATGCTATTATTATTATGGCCAGAATCACAATACAGCGGCTTGTCTTTAACTTTCCATATATACAAATTTGCCTTGTTGATGGTCTGATGTGGTATGTCACATGTTAAAAGACTCGTTTTGACTGTCTAAACTTTCACATTCAGTGCCCTGCTATGTAAAATGTCAGTCGGCCGTTGCCAAAGTTGTTATACTGCCCCTCCCTCGCTGTTCATAGTTTCCCGGAATTGTTGAACATCGTCATCACAGTTTCATATGAAGTGAAACTGGGTGGTTATGAAATTGTTCAAGCGTGTCTTATTGAACATTTTCTTCTGGATGTATTAATGTACAATATGCTCTACGTTGAGGTGGTAGGGTGACGAAGTTAATAGAAATGACGCCTCATAGAAAGAAACCCGGGTTCGATTCCCTTCTCAGGTGCCTTTGTGGAGTTTACATGTGATCCCCCGTGTTCCCTTGTGTCCGCGTGGGTTTTCGCTGGGTAACCCAGTTTCCTCCCACAGTCTGAAGACATGTTGTTGCTGCCTTAGGTTAAGTAGCGGTACTAAATTTCCCTGCGATAAATTGGCGTCCCATAATAAGTATGGCCCTGCCGTGCGTCCTCTGTCCGCCGGGATAGGCTCTGGCTCACCGCAACCCTGTACAGGGTTACGCGGGTACTGATCACTAATGAATGCTCAACGTTGAGCCAATCACATGCCTGGGGTTCTCATCAGCTGATAAAGAATAGGGGTAGAATCAAGAATATGAGCTTAAATATAAACCCTTATAAATATAAGCAAATTCATCATAACTCATCTCTATCTTGTGAGCACATTTATCTTTATTTCGAGGAATAGACTCACGGTGAGATTAAAGTTATATGTGTAATGCTGCGTGAATGTCATCAATTAATATCGATTATTAAGCTCACGATGCATACACAGAAGAGCACTGAATACTGTACTTCACCATGCAATGTTAATTATGCGGTGAAAATTTCGCCTCAAACTGGTTAGGAACGACAATGCGTTTATTATCAAAGGGCTGTTGAGCATGGTCAAAGTCTCCAAGATTGGGTGCTTCCTGACTGGGCTCTATTTGAACAACCGGTGAGTGAAAAGCAATAGCCTATAAAACACACCCTCCTTTCCCCTCGTGGTGTCAAACTCAATGTCAACGGTGTTCCTATTCAAGCCAGTATTGCGGTGACATGGCACTAATCTGCCCATAGCCCAAATCTTGTTGATTTCCCAGAAAGTGCTACATACACATTGTAGCGAATTTGCGGGGCGGGGTGGTGTGTTGGCACTTGCTTGGATGGGGACGAGCTAGACATACCAGGTGTTGTAGGCTTGGGCTGCTATTCTGGAAAATCTGTAAGCTTTGATGGACCAAGTCATTCAAAATCTGGGTTTTTGCCAGTTATACGGACAGTCCTCTATCTCTTATTCTGTTTACCCCACGATATGTCCCTGCTTTTTGTGCCTCCGAGGTGGTAACTCTAACTGCAAAATAACCGGGCGATAACCATATACCAATTGATTTTTTAAATCTCCTCCGCCTCTCTAGGGTTTCCTTGCACCTCTCTGAGTCGTTGTCTCTTCGAATTAATACCTTCGAAATTGAATGAATATGCGGGCGTTATAATCACTTAATTATTATGCAAACCGATGCAGGATCCTCATACAAAATAGTCCTGAGAAAATATTCCGAAACTTCCATGGGTAAATAAAATGCATTACTATAAATCAATTTTAGAATTGAGTTCATGAGCCGATTTGTTTTGTGGCAGTTTTCAGCAACATTTAATTATGCAGATAAAGCCATGACCAGTTTAGATTTGTTTGTATATTGTCAGTGGTGTGTCAAAGCATGGTATACTGCTCAAGACATACTTACCATTGTTAAATAAGAAAACTCTGGTCAAGTGGACTTGCTTTTCAGGAGTGACTGCAGTCAGCTTGGGTCGGGTCACAACCAGCCCCAGTGGTATTGCTGACAATGAAGAAATCTCATAGTTTGGATTGTTGAATGCCATGTTAACACAATGCAAAAACAAAGATTCCCCGTATAGCCTTAGCAGACTGTTGGGGCAAGTGTTCGTAGCAAGCACATATGAAGGCCGTCCCGGCCGTCCCGGCCTTCATATGTGCTTGAATCCCATCGGCTCTAGAACCCCAAGAAGCCCATCGGCTCTAGAAACCCAAGAACCGTATCCGTGGTGACGTCACCGCCGTCTCCTCCTCCCTGCCGCCGCCGCCGCCACCGTCTCCACTGCAGGTACCGCATCCTCATCATCAGCCTCTTCCTGCTGCTGCCCTGTCGCTCACACCCGGGGAGGGAAGGAGGGACGCATACGCGAAGGGCTGTGTCGCAATAGAGGCGGTAACGCAGCGAAGTAAATCCACGGAGAGAGACGAAGGTGTTCGGGGTGACGGCAGTGCGCGTGGGTGAGTCAGGCTTCCTCTGCTTTGGAATCAATGGTGGACGTGTTGATGGGGGTGCTGCGATGGCTGGTGCTGGTGGTGATGGGTCTCTGTAGGGCTCGGCGTGGTTTTTGATGATGATGGTGGTGGTGTCTGTAGTGATGGTGGTTGCGGTATGGGACGATGTCGTCGGGCTTGTGTGTTTTGAAGAGAGGGTGATTGGTGGTGATGGTGCGCCTGCATGATAGCGGTTGTGATGGTGGTGATGGCGGGTCGAGGTCTGGGGGCGGATGGTCATGGCGATGTCTGCAATACTGCAATGCTTGCACTGGGTGATAGTGATGGTGGTGGTGATGATGGCGATGCTAATGTTAACGGTTGTGTTCGCAATAATGGTGATGACATCGGCTGGTGTAACAGCGCTTTTGGGCGTTGATGGTGGTAGAAGCGTAAAACTAGTGGCAGTACTATTATACTAACGGTGATGGTAGTGAATGCCGTGATGTTAATGATGACGCTGGTTTCGATTGTGGTGATGGCGTTAATTATAATCGGCGGTAATGAAGGTAGCAGCAGTGATGGTGATCATGACGATGCCAGTAATGCTGCTGGCAATGACGTAGTGGCGATGGTAACGGTGAAGATGTTGATGGGAGGACGGTGGTGATGTTCATCATCAGCAGCAACACAGGCGACCAATGCTAACTTACCCTCACTGTACAGCAGTAATCGCTAATGTTGCTGTTAACGATGCTTCACCCATGATGGCGATGGCCCTGCATTGTGTTTATTTAAAAAATTAGGGGTCATGTAAATGTGCATAATTAGGGGTCATGTAAATGTGAAAATAAAATGCACGCCAAATATATATGTTCGTCGTCATCATCACCACGACCATCACCATAGGGTACTGCTGTGGAATAATGTATCTCAGGCGACGCTACGAAATCCTGTAAATCACCCGTTAAAAATATATCTATTATAATACCCCAGATCTACGTGTGGGAATAGATTTTCGTTCACGCACTATGCAAACGCTAAGCAGCTGTGATGATACCGCATACATGATAAAAGACACAACCACACGGACACGCGCCAGACCGAATCCAACAAGACGAGCCAGCAATGCAAACGAGTCGAATCGTAACCTGTGAACAATGAATCGCATCTCTGGGGTAGTCAATCGTCGCTACGTGCCTTATCGCGAGAGCCAGCGGCGGGGATGGGCTGTGGCTATGGCGAATGAATGGGAGAAGGGAGGGAGGAGGTAGGGGCTTGCGGGACATTGCCAGTGCGACACGACTAAGACCGCTACTGTACTGGGTATGGCCCAGCGCTTTGGGTATTTAGCCACTGGTGGAGTGACGCTGGCTTTGCGTTATGATTAGTGTCCTCTGTCCTCTTGCATACTGTGCCCACCCCGACATATGTTTGGGAGAGGGGTGTAAGGTAATCATTACACTGCTCAACACGTTTGTCAGTAACACTGCCTTCAAGGGGAATACTGTATACAGTATATAGAATATGCGGCGTTTGAGGAAATGGCTCTGTACCGAAAACGTCGCCTATATATTTTATTTTCATTTAAGGCGACAGTATTATTGAGCAATGTGTTAAGATTTTTTGTTTGTTATTTGTGCTTTTGCACCATTGCCAATGGCAGTCTCAATTTATTTGTTAAATTGTGATTACGGGACTCCTGTGTCGCAGGAGTCCCGTAAAGAGCTTGCAAGCTCATTTGGGTATTATGCTGTAATAATAAACATCTATCTAAACATTTATCTTACAGCTGATGCTGATTGTGATGCTGTCACTTGTAATGGTGGCGATAATTTAATGAATGGTGATAAGTGTTGAAGTTAATTGTGTTGGTAGTGTTCATTTTACGATGGTGTTGATGCTATAGTTTAAAATGGTATGATGCTGCCGACAGTGATGATGTGCGATTTGGTCATAGGCTAGGAGTAACGATTATAATAGGAATAGGAACGTTAAGGCCATGCAATGAGCAGTGGAAGGCAGTTAAGAAGTTTATGAAGAGTCATTAGTAGATGTTTAACTTGAACTAACCTGCAGGATGAGGTGTAGGCGTGAGTTAGTGGCATGGCGCATATAGAATAAGGTAGAGGAAGTGTAATTGGAGGTATAACGAAGAAGAATAAGGGCAGTGTTAAAGAAGAGAATGTACACCAGTGATCCATAGCCTGTGTCTCAATCATCCCTACCCTTGGAGACGTAAAACATGTCTGTTTCACGATTTCATCAACCCACTAATGGATGAGGATCTCCCCACGCCCTGTGGGTCATGAGGGTTTTTTGATCACAGTTCACCGGGCTGGTCAATGGAGATTGGTAAAGGTGGGGAGCATAGCCGTGAATGCACAGAAATACCTTTCAACAATGTTGTTTTGCAGCACTGCCTGCCTTGAAGCCTGTATGTAACAACCAGTTTTCTTTTTCCGGGAAGTCACCCAAGCAAACATATCAATTCTTTAAATCTGCTTAGCTTCTGACGTGTATAAAGATTGGCACATTCTGGGTTATGTGGCTTTAGGTTGGATGTGAAAAACAGAAGTGAAAATACCTTTGGCTTTACCCAGCACAAAATGGCACTCCACCAACGATCAAAACCCCTGGGTTCCTTGTCCTTTGTGAGTGACTCAGGAGCACGAGAAATGGTGAGCTTTAGAGAAAATTAGGTAATCGTGTCTAGATTTAGCAATTACGTCTCGATTAATTGGTTAGATGGATGGGAGAGAAAATACAGTAAAACCCTTGAGAATACGTACAAAAGTGTAGCCTCAAATATCGTGTAATAATTACAGCGCTGTGTGTTAATTACTACGTTCAACATTTCTATCGGAGTACGGCGCACATTGTGTGGAGCTCTGCCACAGTGACTCGCGCACCGAGCTGTGAATCCAGTGGTCCGAGTTGAGTTCGTGGCCACGGCAAACATTGATGGCGAGTGACATCTGAAACGATCCTGGGCTTACCTCCGATTCCTCCCCTAAACCTTTCAGTATATTCAAAGCAGCCTTAATCATTTAATTTGTTTTGTTCCTTTGTTTTTTATTGTTCAGCGTTTTGTGACCCTCGGGTGAAAGGCGCTATATAAAACGCTATTATTATTATTAAACCATCCCGCACTGACCCGGGTGGTGAGGTATGGTTAAACACTCCCCATAACCTACACGCATTAGAATGACCATATCATGTAATTTATTAAGATAGTTGTATGAAACACGTAAATACGTACATGGTGTGTGTACATGCCTGTGTATTTTGGTGTATCATAGCAATGCATTATGTATATTAGGAATGTAGTGGTTTCTTTATTTATTTAAAACATGAAATGAATTATTACACGTCAAATGCTGCACATCCAATTATGCGGAAAACCGACTAAAACACTCTTACATCACAGACCGTATCATACGACTGTCGTGATGTCACTGCAGATGTGTTAAAACGTATGGGAATCGTGTCACTCGCTTGCCATGATGACACGCTTAACACTTACTCTAAATTTATATTCTCCGTCTCTCCATATGTAAAAATAATAATATACATCCCCTCAGTCCACAACTTCTTCGGGAGTGCCCAATATCAGCAGTATTGTTTCAAGACAAGCACATTCTGGACCAGTTTCGACACATAGTGGCTCATCAGGGGAATCAAACTTGCTTGAATCAATGCTGGTGAACTCAGGTCCAAAATAGACATGTTATTTCTTTAATTGACAACCAATTATCCAATCATTGCACGTTCAAGATGACGATTTTGATGATTGTACAAGCGCTGTGTTATGATGCCTGAGTGGAATGACCTTTCACTGGGTCATGTGATGAACCCGTCATACGTACCTTGAATTAACAATTTAGCAGGTATAATGGTCGTTAAGTGGACAACATCACAGCCTTTCACCTGTCGGTGGAGGAGGCCACGTGATTGATTGAACATGAGCGAAGGTGACACACTATACTGTGAATGCTTCATGCCTCCAAACGGTGTGATACGACAGCAGGTGCTAATGAAATGTCAATGCTTAGTTTCTGGCCATATTATTACGCGCTAATCGAGGCATATATTGCCTAAACTAACTAATCGGTTTTGTTTATATGGTGAAACCTCGTTATTCGCGGGGAAAATGTTCCCGATATCTGTGCGAATTGTGAATCTGCGAACACTGTGTTGATATTAAGGGCTCATGGGAAAAACGGGGATAGGTTACTGATGCACAAAAATAACCATATTTCGACACAAACATGAAGTAAAACTGCAGTAAGCTAGTGATAAACATTTTTATTGACGGCACAGCACAAAGGCTATTACTTGGGGACACTTATGGCTCCTGCCATAGACATGTATGCGCTACACGTGACATAAGTTTCCACGGCATAGAATACAGCCTGGTACGTACAGCGGCTTCGAATATGGAGATCCGCAACCCACGGACAGTAGAAACCGCGAGTACAGAAACCACAAATAGCGAGGGTTTACTGTCTCACATGTAATCGAAATAAATATTAGATTTACACATCCAGATCTGTCATTATGTACCAATGTAAAATGTGCTAACGATAGTCTTGTCACCCATGCAACCTAATATTATGTTTGGTGGGATCAATCCAAAATGTTGATTCTCGGCCCAATTTTCTGATTTATTTGTTCTCATTGATCCTAAAATCATCAGGATACCCTAGCATTCATGGGTTTGCATGACTGGCCAGTCACTAAGGGTCCGTTATATTAACCACATTGTTAAGAATAATTCATCCTTGAGTCAAATTGTGGACCTGAATTCTACATAAATATAGGCTAATGATTGCTATTTATACCATCGTTTAAAAAGTCACCATTTCCTGTAAAAAGGCATGACTAATAATAACTGCAGAGCATTAACTCGTATGTATTTTAAGCCAGTGTTTTGCTGCTCATTAAAGCAGAGGAGCTGCACTGGTCTCCTCTAACAGTTCTGAGCCACTGGTGGACATTCCACTAAGTGGTACTTATTTTTTATGTACCATTGGGACTATGGGCTAATTGGCCTAAGGACCAGGATTTTAACTTGTAACCTTCCAAATGCCCATTTATTAACTAGAGTGCTACAGGACCAGATTACAATGATGAAGACTAGCCCGTTCCATATAAATGTGGATATGTATACCACTGCCTGAAGACTTACGATGTAGATGGCCACTGTTCAATGTTCTTTTGTTTAGGAAAACACTCACTTTCTTGACTTTCGCACAATACACATAAAGCACGTGTAGTGCGTGCATGATAAAATCTAGGAATTAGTAATTTTATGATTTCGTTACTGGCAGGCCAAGGCTTTTGAGGGTTGTGTGAAACTGTAGTTTATTGTTGGATTTAGCATGCTTGGGTAATTCCCCGCATAAGTTATGGGGCGGTCGTAGCGAGCATTAAACAGCCTCGTGTAAACACTTCTTTGATGGCTGCTCGTCCACTCAGATACACATTACACGCTAGACAACCTGGAATTTGGGAAGAGAACATCAAATGTAGATTAGGAAATAAGAGGTTGCAATGGGTAGGTCAGGTTTGAAGGTTACTGAGACTCGCATTGGAGGGGGCTCCCAGCTGTCATTGACCAAGGCGATGACCAGATGCCAGACGGTAAGATCGCGTAAGAGCGATGCTAGGAGATAAGTTGTTGATAGTGCAATGGTCGCAATATCTGGCAGGAGAAAGAAAGCCATGGTGAGATTTGATGGCAAACAAAGTCCTCGTGTAAAGGTCAACTTGCCTAATAAAATAACGGCCAATACACGCATCGTCAAAATCAACATCCCTGTGCCGACTATTAAATCATCGCTGTCGTCTTGCGTATTTTTCACGTCGGA
Source organism: Geotria australis (assembly GCA_036362915.1). Taxonomy (NCBI): domain Eukaryota; kingdom Metazoa; phylum Chordata; class Hyperoartia; order Petromyzontiformes; family Geotriidae; genus Geotria; species Geotria australis. The sequence continues at coordinate 8,694,788 of JAZEWU010000004.1, read as the reverse complement.
GATGAATACTGTACCGTGGCTGTTGCAAGGAGAGCAGCGTATTAGACCAGTGTAGCGTGCGGCTGTTGTTTAATTAGGTAAGTGGAGCAGAGACGGTGATGATTTTTTTTTATTTGGAATCGCTGATCTTCCTAAGGGCTTCCGTAAGTTCGGCCGCAGTGTGGTTCATCCTTGTTTCCACTTGCGCACGGCCCCGTGTTACCCGACTCTTCGTACGGAGCCGTGATGGTGATGACAAAGCGCTCACCGCATATTGGGTTTCTTGCAATCTGGGAGTGCTTCTTTCTTTATTATCGTCTCTTTTTAAACGAGTGTGACTCACCCGGTGAGGCTGTGTTGCATGGTGATGACATCACTCGCGATTGTTTTCACATTTCGACTGGTCCTCGGCCGTAGCATCTCGGAATCTTTGCTGCGGCTCTCAACTGCCGACAGAGATGATTGCTGCGTCCAAGTTGGGGTTTGTAAGGATTTACCTCTCCCGATCTCGCTGTGATTTGATGAAAGGTGGCAGTTAGTGTGTGCTCAGGAAAACATGCGGCAATTCTCGTTTCCTGTCGTGGTCCTTATTCAGTGGCAAAGGGATCTTCCACATTTAATAATAATAGCATTTATAGAGCGCATTTCACCCGAGGGTCACAAAGCACTGCACAGGGCTGCGGAGAGAACGACATGTCAACAACGACAGAGAACGGGACTGGCTTCTGAGTGTCAGAAGCCAGGCCGTTTCTCGTCACCGACAAGCCCATCTGCTAATATGACATGCAGGTGCTATACAACAGCAGGTGCTGGCACAATGAAAAGTCAACTGCACAACACGTTTTTAAAAGCAGGCAGCCTAGCAACACTTGTTTGCCAGACCGCACCCTGGTGGTGAGACTTCGAAAAATATCAAAGTGGTCCAGAATCTATTAATCAAACAAATGCTGAGGGAAAACTTTTGTCAGAAGACCAATAGGCTGATGGACTTATGTACGTTTTTTTTAATTTTCTGATTGTCGTGAAACCAAGTAGTTTCATAACTCGCAATCCAACGAGATACAGCGCAATATACATTTTGTATTGGGTTTTTTTCGCAAGGGTGGAACACCAGCCAACGTGGAGGATGTAAGGCGATGCCCGGCATTGTGCTGTGTTGGCAGGTGAGAGGGATTAAGCGGCGAGCTTCACCGCCGCCCGCGAAATTTCACGTGCAGTGTAACCATTACTCCGGCAGCTGGGTCAGGTCACCAAGGCTGAGGCTCAGACGCTCGGTCAAATGCACGTTTAGGTGATGTGCGGATCACCTGCCGGCACCAAACGTGGTCCGAACTGTCAGCCTTGGCCCAGTAACCTGTAGGCTGCTTCGAAGCGGCTCATATATTCCTGGCCACTGGTGATCGCCTGCTGAAGCTAGGAGTTGAAGTTAGGCTGTAGAGGTCATAGTGCAGTGTACCACCTACAAGATGTATTATCACTTTTACAGATAGACATGTAGCGATTTACCTACCTAACCCCTTCCCCCCGCCCAGCGATGCAATGAGCTGTCACGATTCAGGCTTGTGGTTCAATTTAACATTTGATTATTTGTATTTCTGGTTTATACCCTCATTTATATTGGAACTTATATTTAAATGGGTGAATATTTGTAACCGCATGATCATAACCGCATGTCATGCAGCGTGACGTTATAAGACGGCATGCCAAGCCTTGCTCGCCTCCCCTCCCCCCTTTTACAGCAACCGTAGGCTGCCGCCACATCCACAACCAACCACCTTCACCATAACTGCCTAACCAGCACTGGTATCCTACGTGAAACGGGGCGCCTCGTGATGTTTTATTCACGAGGGCACCATGGCGACCTGTGGCGGATACATTGCGCCCGTGTCGGGTTTAAAGCAACCGGTCCACCAATCAGAAGACGTGTTGCGGTGAAGAATCCTGCAACTGTGAAACGTACTGCAGCGGCCAATCGGAATTAGTTTTGTGGCCCGCAGAATGCGATAAGACAAGCTAATGGTGCATTATCTTCCTGATGACTGTCATCACTGTTCTCTTTATAGTTCTGTATCATTGCCATCACTGTTGGCATCATTGCCTTCCGCGTCATCATGAATATAATTGTCATTATCAATACCGTTATCATCATAGGTGTAATCTTTAGCAGAAGAATCACAATCTTCGTTATTACTAGGCGTGTAGCAATGATTTTATTAATTGATTGAAATCTGTCCTTACCCTCCCGGATCTCATATGTGTTCGCTGTTACTTTCAGCTTCGAGGCAAATATTGAACGGAGGAAAGTAGACAAATAATAAAAAGGAGAAACAACACGAGCGAGATTGTAAACGTGAGACGAAATGAATTATTGAATCGCCACTCCTTGAATTGTAACAATTCATTGAGGCGCGGTGTTAGGTGGGTGAAATATCATGCACCTAGTTCTCTCCTCCTGAGCCTTGAACAGGGTCACCCTCTTCGCAGCTACAAAAGGGGTGACCCTGGTGATTTCGAAAATCGTCAGCGAGTGGCTGAGTCAGGAGCGCCGCTGATGAGAGCGTGGAAAATTAACCGTGATCTGGGGTGCTTCGGGCGGTGAGTTTCGTGGTTCTGCGCCAGACGGGACAAAGTGCTGACGCGGCTACAGCCCGAAAAAACTGCCGCTCTGAAAAATAGTGCTTCAGCTAATCAATGGCCAGCTCCAACGCCTTCTGTTAATGGTGTGATGATTCACCCTCCTGGCGTATCGATGGATTATTGTGATTCGGGGACCTGACCGGATTCAATATATTTTTTTTGGGAAGTGTTCTCAAGAGCTGCTCTTTCTGGATAGCCGTGTCGAGCGTGCCTCCTGGCCAATGTGCCCTCCTTGTCCACATTGGCCAGACATCTTGGAAGACGTGGCAGTGCCCACACTTGCATCCACTGCACATCCGTAAATAATGGATTCTTAGGTGTGGACTCCACACCTGCTCACCAAGGTAGACCGTAGCAGGAGCGCTAGATTCCAGACCTCTTCACCAATGGATACTCTCGCAGGAGTGCAGGCCTCCAGGTGACATAGCTCTGCTATAATGCAGGAATAATACCTTTTCGTCACACAGTACAAGATAATAACTAAATAATGCATTTCATTGTCTCCTTGACAGTGTCAAGAGTCTCCGGAACGTTTAATCTCAAAGCAGGGCCCAGCAATGGAATATTATTTTGGACAAAAGCATTAATGAGTGTCTTGCTTTGCGTGGGCTGCCTTACATTTATGTGAGTGTGTGAATCTATGCAGTGTGAATCTCCGTTAATTGGTGCTCGTTAGTGTAATGAGGTTCTACATCAATGAATCGCGAATCATGACGATGAATGAAGCTCCCTGTGCGGGCTGCACCATGGCGTTGCCCGTTTGTTTACACCGCTCTCCTCCTTTACCCTCTCTTATTTTGTGGTCTTTGCCTCATTAGCATAAACGTAAGAGCGTAATTTGCATGAATCCTAAATAATCAACGCACAATTCTATTGCGGGCGCAATTCAATGAGTGTATTATAAGCGTAACACCGGATTTTCCCGGCTTAATGGATGTGCCATATCTCTAGCCACGATACACACGCTTGCCGATACATGGCTTGCTTCTGCTGCTTTAAATAGCGACCCTGTGTACAGAGATGACTGGTGGGATGGTTAGTGACCGAGAGGGAGGAGTGTTGGGGTTCCCCTGGTTGGAGAACCCCCCCTTGCAATAGCTCATCAACAGCAGAATCAGCTAGAGGACTAGAAGTGGAACGAAATAATTGCAGGAAGAGTGACAGAATGAGACAATGCGGAGCAGGAAGAGCATTGAGAGTCCAAAAATAAGTTGAGGAAGACCTGGTTGAGGAGGAGGCACCGGATTAGGAGCTAGAGAAATAGCAGCTGAAGAGGAGAGACAACAAATGGAAACGGACTGTGACAAGAGGAGAAGCGAAAAGGAGACGATGATGGAAGGAGGTGGACAAGCAGGAGACAACGATTATGAGACGTGTGGCAGGAGCAAGAGACGATGGGAGGTGTGGCACAAGCAGGAGCAGGAGGAGACAATGTGAGGTGTGGCACAAGCAAGAGCAGACGATGGTGGGTCGAGTGGCACAATCGGGGGCAAGAGGAAACGATGCCAAGAGACAGCCGGTGTCAGGAGGGAGCAGTAGGAGGATCGGGTGAGACAGAGACAGCAGCAACAGAAGGAACAGCGGGGCAAGCTAGAGGATCACTAGGAGGGGGAGCAGCTGCTTTGCGTCTGCACCTAAAAATAGTTCCGTCAGATTTTGTGCGAGCAAATGAGCGAGCGCAATCCGGTTTGTGTTTGTCGTCCGTATATTCTCTTATTGTTTCCCTGTCCGGCACACGTTCCGCCCCTCTGCGCCATCGTCGGCTGTGAGCCGCCACCATTTTACGCGATCGCAGTGTTGGCGATGAGACGCGTGTGTCTGCGTATATACACGGATGTATGTGTATGTAGAGCGTCTTGAGGCAGTCACATGTAGGTTCTTTATGAATACAGATTGTTGTCTTTTTCGAGAAATTGTATACGCATTAAAAAGAGCTTTTGGGTTAGGACGTGGGTTTACAGCACTTTTACGTGACCTATCCCAAAAACACTATTACGTACACTATTTTGACTGATAATGTTTTGAGAACAAATCCCAATCAGGCGTTACCTCGGGCTTTCATTTTACCAGAGTTAATTCATTTACTAATGCTTTGTAGAAATTCAGCAATGTTTGTTCTATGGAGAGACTTGCTATGCCACATAAATGTTGGGCCTCTTGCCCTGGTCCTGCACTAGTTTGACTCGCGCAGAACTAAATACCAGGTGAATAAACATCAGCACCAGGCAGACTCAGGAGTTCGAGCGTGGTGCTGACCGCACCACCAACTTATCTGCCGTGCCGGCCGGCATATTCCCTCGTTAACTGCACTTGCCCCTTCAGTCTTTGTAAAATATCACACGGGGTATCTTTGCCTTTGTTCCTCAACAATTACTGAAACGCGGCCCTCCTGTCTGCGACGCTTTGAGCCGATTACTCGCGGGCAAGCATGTGGGCGAGCAGGTGTGCTGTATAAATAATAAAGCCTGGAGCGCTCAGCCTCAGCTGCCTGCACGTGTCGCAGGGCATCCAGCTCTCCCCACCCAAGGGTACCTGGCACCACGGCCTTGGTTTGCTGACGAGCCCAGATGCCGCAAAATCGTGATGCGGATGGGCTTAAGGTGTTGAGTGTAAGATTTTGGCATCTCGACGCTTGCATTTATGGTTATAGAATTTGGCAGCATTTAATGTAGACCAGTGGTTCGGGATATACCCGGATGATGTTGTCACCGGTTTAAACGGCCTGTATCCATGTTGACCCGGGTTAGCCGGCTGTTTCCCAATTGTGGTGATTGGAAAGATTAATTTGCGAAAAACACGACTCTTAAAGTCTCTTTAGTGAGAAGCAAAACACCTTTATAGTGAATTTAAGCACAACTGTGAAAAAGTAAAAAATGTAACGTAGTAAATGTTTTACTTGACATAAAGTTAGATATGGGCCCTGCTTGTGAAACCATTCTGGAAGAACTGGACTGTTGTGGGCACAGTAGATTCTGGCTCCAAACTCCGAGATGTAACTAACAAGAATCACCTTTGACCGATGTCAAATCGTACGTATTTGGTAAGAGCCACTTTTAGTGCGAGTGCTGCGTACAGGTCTTTCACTCGGTAGAGGGCGACTGACTTGTTTTTCAGCTGTTTTCTTTCATAATTTCGAGCTTTTGGTGGGCTAAGAGATCTGGATTAAGGGGTGTGTGAGGTAGATTGTGCGAGACGTGTCCTGTCTAGGCCCGCATACTTAACACACACGCAGAACAACGAAACAAAAACTGAGCACTCTTGTTTTCATTCTGCAGAATCCTACGTGAACGGAGGAGGGTCTCGCCGTCATTGTCGTTAGTGCCAGCGAGAGTTGCTCGCTGAGCCCAGCCCGGAGCACCTCGGCCACTCGCCTGTCCTGAAACTTCGTCGACCTTGCCACCCGAAAGCCGCCATGGCAAGCCAGCAGCGCCAGAGGTCCATGTCCACCTCCGGGGAGGCACTGTACATCGTACTGGGCCTGCAGAAGGGAGCCACAGCCGATGAGATCAAGAAGTCGTACAGGTGCGACGTGGTGGTCTGATCTGGGAGGACTGGTGATGTGATGCACGCCATGTTTGGTGTTTTACCGTTTAACTTTGTTAATGCTTGTGATCATGTCACGGGGGACTCAAATTCACCTTTCAATGCATGCAAATTTATCCACAATTTCTATTAACTTTACAACTGTAATATTTTAAATTGTCACCAATTCACATGTTTGTTGTGTCGCAGGAGTCCCGTAAAGAGCTTGCAAGCTCATTGGGTATTTGTCTGCTGTAATAATAAACATCTATTTATCTGTAAAGAAAGACCTCGCCGATCACATTCCTGTCTTAGAAAGCCATCCTGGTATCGGCCAAGTGGGCGCTCAAGGTCGGGGATCGTGTGATCGCCGAGGTCACGCGAGGCATTGTCAACGTCGAACCCTCGTCGCAAATTTCTCCCAGCTGCACTCTTCCGTGCTAACGATGCGTTCCTCTTCCCTGCTCCGACGCAGGAAGCTGGCGCTTAAGTACCACCCGGACAAGAACCCGGACAACCCTGAGGCCGTTGAAAAGTTCAAGGAGATAAACAACGCCAACGGCATCCTGTCTGACCTGAAAAAGCGCAACATCTACGACCAGTATGGCTCGCTGGGCCTGTACGTGGCGGAGCAGTTTGGGGAGGACAATGTTCACACCTACTTCATGTTCTCCAGCTGGTGGGCCAAGGTGAGCCAACAGTGCCCAGTGGGAGAGAGGAGACCACATGGTTTCAGGGGAGATGTTTGTGAACCTATATTGGCTGCACGTGGGTAATACTCATTTGTTCTCTGATATGCGTCGATGAGTGACTTTTTTTTTTTATTCGCGTTTTAAAGTGTCTGGTGACTCAGTTGAAGACGCAAAGTGAGCTCCACTGAGAGTCTCTGGGGTTCGCGCTGGGTCTGGGTGTCTCCCTTTGTTTCTCTCGTGGGTTCATAATGGCTGTGTTGGAGATGCTGAACTGACACTGCTAGCTACTCTCCTGGGTGTGGATTGGGGCCCTAGCTGAATTGTTGTTTAGATTTAATGGTTTTGGCCTGATTACCATTGGTCTGATTACCATTGAATCAAAACCGAGGATGCTCTGCGTTTGGTTTTTACCGGGTTTTGTTTCCCTCCACCCGCCAACTGCCCACCTCCGTCTCTCCTGCCTTCCGATTGGTGGTTGCCATTCCTGGTATCCACCAACATATGTATCTTTCCTTTGAGGGGGTGCAGTTTTATCAGCAAATGTGACTTATTATGTTTTTTTACTTGTATTATTTCGACGAGCAAATTGGTCAGTCGCTTCAACCGCTATCTCTGTGTTTTCCCCCCAGTCCCTCTTCCTGTTCTGCGGCGCCATCACGGCGTGCTACTGCTGCTGCTGCCTTTGCTGCTGCTGCAACTGCTGCTGCGGGCGCTGCAAGCCGCGCGTGCCGGAGGAATCCGACTACGCGCACGTCAACCCCGAGGACCTGGAGGCCGACGACACGGCCGACGGCGACGCCGGTAAGACGACGGCACAACAGGCCACGGCCACAGCTTGCCACGCACAACGTTCTGACCGGAAATCTCTATCGAGCCACTGCGCCAGTGGTAACATCCGCGCCTCACAGAAAGAATAGACCTGACCGAGGCGGTTCGATTCCCGCCTTGGGCACCTTTCTGTGTGGAGTTTGTGTGTTCTCCCCCCGGTTCTGTGTGGGTTTCCTCCGGGTTCTCCGGTTTCCTCCCAGAACTTAAAAAAAACACTCGTTAATTAGTTGCCCGATAACATAATATATAGGAAGCAGTGTGTGGCAATCTGGTGCCGGCAAACCGCCCGGCTGCTTCCTCCGCCTCTCTGTTCTTTCCTCGCGCCTCTGAGTCCTTCTCGTTGAATGAATATCTCCGAAATTGAATTAATATGTGCGCGTTATAAATGTAACATTATTATAATTATAATTCATGGGGTTCTTGGGTTGGAGCTGGGTCATCCGTTTATTTAAATAATCCGTTGCACTACCCCATTATTGGTTTGGTAAATCGACGAATTGGATTGCAAGAAAGTGGTTGGAGGCGGGGGGGGGAGTCTCACTAGTGTTTCGCACATGTGAGGCTAGCAAGAGATTTGTCACGCTGGGTGTGGCTTGTAGAGGGAATTTATCATATTTGTGGGGGGGATCTTGGAACGGGCCTGAAAAATCAACCACAAACAGGTAGTTGGTTAATTGGCTTCATTGACTAATCTTTGCCAGTTCTTTCCGGTATCAGTCACCAATGACTGCATTAAAGATAATGCCAGATATAATTGAAAATTATAATATATAAACTTGAGTTTATGTATAATTCCGTAATCTTTTTAGAGCATTTAATGCCCAAACGCCGTTGTGCCATTGAAAACGCTGGTTGATTGCGTACAAACCGCACGTCACTTTCATTGGCTCGTGCACACGTGCTTCTCGGCGTTTTGTGTAAACGTGTGCTTTCCATCTTGACTAACCTTGTGTTGTTTCACCTGGCAGAAATTATAACAAACCAGCCGGGCGGCGCCGTACGGTGCTAGACGCCAGCAGTAAGCCCAGACAGCACCGCCCACAACGCCACCACCACTCACCCCACGTAATGTGGGGACACATGGGGACCCTTGCTCGGGATCCCACAGCCAGTTTTGCGCCCGCCCGCTCGCTCGCTCGCTGTCTCTCTCTCTCTCTCCTGCTGCGTTTCCACAACCACTGGAAGGCCCACTCAGCAACCCGAGGAACGATCCTGGGCCATTTCAGTATCGGCAACGTTGGCCCCTAGAGACTGCCGTGGGAGCAGAGGATGTGTCTCTGCTAGCCACGGTGTGTCGGCCAAGCTGGGTCCCTTCTCAGTGGTGGTGGAACCGTGGCATTGCATACACGGCCACGTGCGTGTCACAGGATACAGTGCATGTCAAGTATTTTTTGTTAGCTTTGGTATGCTGAACCAATTCCAGTTACATTGTAGTACGTTTGTGTTCTTTTTTTAGTTATGGTATGAAACTCGAAAACCTAGAGGAGAGGCAAGCAACACAGAGGTGGAACGTACAAATGCCGCAAAGAGGGGTGCCCTAATTTGGAATCACACCCGGACAATTCTACCTGTGAGGCACTAGTGTTAGCACTCTGCCAAACTGATATTTTTGGAAATTGCTTGCATTTGCCTTTTATTATCAGTCAAACTATAGCATGGGTGTGCTGCGGGTTTTATGCCCCCCTCTCACCCTCAAGCCCAATCACCATAATGTCTGGAGTCTGGCACTGCCAACACTCCTAAGCCTAGCTCTGCCTGTAACCAGTTAATGTATTCGCATGGCAAAGGATGTGACGAAATACGGTGCAGTGTTACTGCGGTTTTCGAATCGGGCTAAAATAACCCGTTCAATTAACGCAACGTCTTTTTAAAGCCTTGTTTTTTTTAATTATTACAATTGACATCTTTGTCTGCCACGCACTTGGCCGTATGAAGAATTCAAAATAATGATATCAACTGTCCGGAGCGCGAATGTTGCTGTGATGATCCCGAGCGGGTCGGCGGTGTAACATCCTGGGCAATTAACGGATGAGATCCTTACATCCACCAACCCCACCCCATCCACCGAAACCACACAGTTTCTACCACCCCAGCACTCACTGCATAAATCCCCAGCCCTAAGCTTCTCAGCAGGCACACGTGGGGTGCTCTTAGGGTCTGTTAGAGGGACCACGCTCGGTGGTCCAATTGCCAACAAGCATTCACTTAAATTACAAATCGGCACCTGCTGCGCGGCGCGACTTCATTGTGCGCAGAAGCGTCTCTCACGGTAAACATCACGTTTATTAATTTCTGCAGCGACGTGACCTTTCGGTGCCGGCTGTCGTGTCCATTTTTTTTCCGTCGCATGGGCTGATGTCCTCATCGATTCGTTCTGAGTCGCCAACTCCCCCCCGCGACCACCTTGCTGCCCCCTCCCTCGCAAACCTCTCCCGCTCCCCCAACCTCCGAACAATCGAGGCCCATACACGCGCAGCAACAGCAAGACGCTCTCTTGGGTGGGAGACTAAGGGATGCAGCGCTCACCCCGCCACCCCCAATGATAGCAGTAGCGCATCACGGCCACTGCCCTGCTTATTCCCGTTAGTCGACAACGGCTGTTGGCATGTAATATTCCCCCTGCAGCTGATAGTAACAGAGACAGGCTGGCGACAAAAAAAAACACCAGTAACAAATCAAAATAATTGTTGCCAAAAATATTATGAGCGACACGTTTTTCTGGCACGCAAATTGACCTCGCTTAAATGTTCCGTTCCTTGCACCAGGAGTTTGACAGCAAGGACTCTGCAACCGTTAGACTGAATAAGGGAGCCTATGCTTAAACAGGCGATAAACGACACACGACCTCTGACATGAGTTCCCTTGTACTGGTTTTTTGAAAGCTTGAGCTCAGATTTTACTGGATTGATCCCAACTTGACTCGATCACAAACAGTTATGCCAAAATCAACGGGCATAATTTCAAACAAAAAAACCCCTGCCTCGGCAAGAAAACACACAGACATTGTTACCTACAGGACGGGATCAAATCATCGAGCATTTTTCTTAAACCAGGGTTGAACCCTGTCTGGGGTTGGGTTGTGGATGTAAGGTATCCGTGCACACACGTACTTACACACGCACGCGCAGGTCTCGTGTTGGATCGCGCTCAGTCATGACGGAGCGTGACATCGTTACCAGCTGGGGTCCCACGCTCTCTGCTGAATCACAAAAATAAAAAATGTTTCGTTCTAAAATGTTATACAACTTAAAGGAAGATGCAACCAAATAAAACAAACTCACAAAGACGTGAACCCAGGCCATCTGTCCCAGGCTACCACGCTTGACTTTAAAATGTTTTAATAAAAAAAGGCTTTACATTTACAATCCGGCCTACCACTGTACATCCTTGTTGACACCACTACAGTGAATAATTAAATAGGTCTGAGTGAAATCACAGTGATGTCACTCTATTGCCATAATGACAATTTTGATGGACCGTTAAGGTTCCATGTTTTCGTTAAGAACTTTCAATTTCTTAACGGTGCAACACAGTGGACAAATCCTAGGTACGTGTCTAAAGAAGAGAGTTGTTCCTATTTTAATTTGCATCTTCCTTGAAATATATTTCTCTCAAAGCATTACTGTCTATGCACATCAACTTGTGCAGGTTTGGTTTCTCAGCAGGTGGTGATGGCCCTCCTCACACCTGTCAATTACTAACACTCGTTGAGCACATCTGCCAGTAGTTGGATGTGGAAATTGGGCCTGCAAATGGGAGGCATGAAATTGGGTGTCAGCACGAGGACTGGAGTTGGAACAGTGCTACTAATCGGTGGCTGGTGGTGGCGTTGTCGGTGACAGTGGTGGTTGTACTCGACTAATCAAGCCTCTAATCAAGCTTTACTAAGGCTCCGCTATTAAGATGTGTGTGTGAGGCATATAAACGATTCAACCCCCCCCTCCCCGGCTGTAACTACAATTTAATGACCGTTACAATTAGGTGTTTATGTTACATTTGTACATCCTCATTTGTATATTGTGTCTAGTACATTGTCTCGATGGCTCATCTCGATCATCCATTATCCTGAATGTAATGTATACGTTACATAGAATGTATTTTATGGTTGCTTTTCCTAGCTGTTCTTTCGGGATAGCCGTGTCGAGCACTCGCACTCTCTCCGACACGGCTATCTAGAAAGACAAGCTTTGAAACGCAAACGTCAAGATTTTAGCCATGAAAACCTACATCACTACGAATCAATTTTAATTGATGCCCTGAAGAATCGTTACGCGCCTGGCATTCCACCAACGAAGCTTGAATGTACAAACGTGTTTTGTTGTCGGCCCTAGACAACCGACACACCTCCTCTTCGCAGGACATGTTCTGTTCTAATAACTCGCCATCAAAGCATTGCCCATGTCCCACGGACCAGCTGGGAAAATTCCACAGAAGCATAATCGATGCCCTCAATTGCAATTTGAACGTCTTGGGCTTAAATCCTTGTTAGATGCCTGCTTTCCCTAACATCCCTCTAGGGTCTGATAAGCTGTATTGTTATCCAAAAATAAAACCCTGTGTTTGCCAACGTAGCATCTCAGACCACGTGGTATCCACGTTTATTGAAACGCAATTGCAGCCAATGCTGTTCAGCCAAATGGCAAATTCATGCGCCGTTGTTTTGTAAATGACCCTAATAAAGGTAGTGAAAATAGTAGCCAGGGGTGATGCAAAGTGATTATTAATTGCATTGGAGCAGTATTAACTGGTCAGTTGTCTTCCTGGATAAAGATAACGTTGCAATTCTAAATCATTGGGGTTCAATTTTCCCAACAATTTCTAGGACTGAAAACAAAGTACCAGTTTTTGGATAGACTGGTCCCCATCATGGGAATGTGGAATTTCTACCACTGGCTCGGGGCCACCGATGAATACGAGTGCTGCTCCTTTGCTCATCCGAGCAGGGAGACACCTTGGAGTTGCTGATTGAGGCGTCTGGATTGCGTGACATCACTAACCCTTCCTTGCATTCTGTGAATTGCGTGTCCTCTGTCCTGTAACAAGACACTGCAAGCAGACGCTGGCATGCGGAGGGGGGGGGGGGCTCACTCTCACCTCTCTCTGTTCTACATCACACGACTCAAGCAAAACAACATCATGGCAGCCTGTGTCGCAATAATAATGCCCTTTACCCGATAACAATGGAGATGTTTGGCAATGCCGTTAATGAGCGTGGGAGGAAACCGAAGTACCCACAGAGAACCCACCGCATGTACAAGCGGATAACGTTAAACAGTGCCGCACAGATTCAGCAGTCTATTGCTATACTACCATTTTCCTGACCACATCTCTTGCAGGCCTTTTATCGCCACTAAGCACCCACCACACTTTGTCCATGCCCCCACAGCAGCTGATGGCTCGGTTTTGTGTCTCCGTTCTCAGAGGAGACGCCCGTCGTTGTGCAGCCATCCTCAGCCTCCGAGACAACGCAACTGAACACCGACTACAAGCCTCGCTACACCGACGACCCCTTCAACTAAACTCACGGGAGCCGGCTAGAGTCTCCGGCTGTGGCTGCGGTGGTTGGGTGGGTGTCGTATTGAGCGGGCGGGGGG
>JAZEWU010000004.1:8644315-8671370 GCA_036362915.1 Geotria australis | reverse complement strand
GGTTCGAATCTTGGCTCGGGCGCCTTTCTGTATGGAGTTTGTGTGTTCTTCCCCTGTTCTGCGTGGGTTTCCTCCGGGTTCTCTGGTTTCCTCCCACAACTTCAACAAAACCACTCATTAATTATTTGACCGATAATGTCATAATATATAGGAAGCAGTGTGTGGCAATATGGCGGCGGCAAAACCGCCTGGCTGCCTCCTCTGCCTCTCTGCGCTTTCCTCGCGCCTCCGAGTCGTTCTCTCGTCGAATGAACATGTGCGCGTTATAAATGTAAAACATTATTATTATGATTACATCCTAAGCCCCCCCGTTTCGCCGTCTCTTCACGAGTCTCTCTCTCTGTGCCACGGCCCACCCCGTACAGGCGTCGAACCCGTTCTGGCAGTCTCGCAGCTCGGGGGTGGGCTCCGGGGGTCGCTTCCGCTGCCCGTCGTGCCGACACGAGGTGGTGCTCGATCGACACGGGGTCTACGGGCTCCAGCGCAACCTCCTCGTCGAGAACATCATCGACATCTACAAGCAGGAGTCCACCAAGTTGGGGACAACCGCCAGATACACACTGTCCAGCCAGGCGCCCGTTCATTGACCGCTCGTTCATTCACTCGTTCGATCATTCACACCGTCTCTAGCTCGCCTCGACTCCTGGTCTCAGTCTTATACATTTACTCAGATGTTTTATCACACACGGCCACTGAGTGTTTAATTCCATCCATCCGTTTTCTAATCCGCTTGTCCTGGTGACGGTCGCGGTGGCAGCAGTCCAAGGAGGGTGGACCAGACATCCCTTTCGTCAGCCAACAGATTCCAGCTCTACCTGAGGGATTCCCAGGCGTTCCCTGGCCAGCCAAGAGATGTAATCCCTCCAGCGTGTCCTGGGTCGAGCCTCTATGTCTCCGCCCAGTGTTTAATTCATTCAGTAAATAATCCATTCACTCGTAGACGATATCTTCGACACTTACATACTTGAGCAAATCAGGTATAGACACAGCACTCACATCATCCATTTTTAGGTGTTTTTCTAGCTACAGATCATAATAATACACAGACACGGGGACCGCATGCCAGTCGTTCGTTCATTCCTCACATACGTCGTCCACGCCACCACTGGCTCACTCGTGCACTGACTCATCCTTGATGTGGGTATTGTCAAAGGGCTCGTGATGTGTGGCTGCATTGCGCCAGCGCTGTTAATAACAGCACACTACGGCACTTATGGGACCTGGGAAATCCTTCCCGTCCTCCCACACAAACCTTGAAGCAATGTCACTGGGAAAGAAAAGGCTTTAAAGTTACGTTTGGACACGGCATTATATCACTCCAGTGACATCACCGCAGCGCCACTCATCTATTTGTGAATACGTCCAGGCAGTCACGTGGCTACATTTCTATAACTGTGGTTTTAAAGTATTTGTTTCCCTTTTGAACGTATTAGGGAGGTTTTAAAACTCGGGTTAGACAGCTTGGACACACTGCTTTGGTGTGTATTTAAAGATGGGAGCTACAGTAATTTTATTTGGTGTAGTGGTTTTATTTGGTGTAGTGGTTTTAATAATTGCAATTATAGACACAAGTTATGCTTTTGTTTTAGAAACAAGACTCTTTGTGCTTGTTCCCAGCATGTTTCCCAACTAGCCCAGAACAATCGGAAGAGAAAGCGTATTTGGATGGCGCATTTTGAATGTGCCATCCAGCCACATGACCTCGCTTTGCAATGCACTTTATAAATGTCACTCAAATCGTTGGCACAGTCACTTTTTGTATGCTTTGTGAATTTGACACCCAGCCAGTTGACATCGTTTTTAGTGTACTGTATATATGAAAAGTGTGCCACCCAGACAGATGACATTCGCTTTGTGTACACTTTGTGAACGTGCCTCCCAGGTGAATTCTATCCACTTTGTGTACTCTTTTTTTATATTTGCCACCCAAGCTGCTGACATAGTTTTATAGCAGCGGTTCTCAACCTTTTCCACCTCAAAGCCCACTTGGTTCTGGTCTCCACTGACCACTATGTGGCGCTCGCTGCCCACTGAAGGCTCACGACCCACCGGTTGAGAATGATAGTTTTGAAGGTCATTGTGAACGCATCATCCACGGCAAGTGGGATGTTCCCCCTCGCAGCCCCACGTCATTGACGTGCCATCCACACGGACACCAATCACTTCCGGCTGCGCTTTTTAAAACACGCCATCTAGGCCGACAGCCGATCGTTCCTGGGTGCATTTTGCACCCTACCCTGAGCACTTCTTGGGTACACTTTTCACCCTACCCTGAGCACATGACCCCCATTGCCCCGAGCCTAACCCCGACCCGCGCCTCTCAGGCCCATGAAGAAGACGGACCAGCCGATGTGCGAGGAGCACGAGGACGAGAGGATCAACATCTACTGCATCACGTGCGGGGTGCCCACCTGCTCCATGTGCAAGGTGTTCGGGGCCCACACGGGATGCGAGGTGGCACCACTCGGCACCGTCTACAAGAAGCAGAAGGTGACCTTTATCTGTGGTTTGGGGAAGGTTGGTGCCGGAGTTTTGGGGGCGGATGGGGCCGGAGGCACCGATCGTGAAATTGTTACAAGTCACAACGGCCCCCCTTCTGAACATTTGGATGAATTGCTGCTCGTCCCGTTTTCTCCCACGTGAAGACAAACACTCATTCGTGGAAATGACCAGGTTGATGAGGACCCTACCGACCTCGGGAGTTGTGTTCCGCGAGTTTACGCAAATCTGCAAACCGGTTAGAGAGGAAAATCCGGGAACAGGGCAGAGTCTCGTTGTTTCTCAATAAGACTCAATGTTTGACTGCCCTGGGTAAAGTAAAAACCATTATTGTTATTGTTGCTGGTGTGGGGGTGGCATACATACATAACGCAATTATATATATAGCTAATGAATCACCTCTTCCCGGACCCCCGTTTACGTTCAGCCTGTTTGTCCCATCGCGCGCCGTGCAGGGCGACCTGAGCGATGGGATTGCGTTGCTCGTCGCTGGGAACGATCGTGTGCAGGCGGTCATCAGCCAGATGGAGGAGACCTGCAAGGCGCTGGAGGTGCGCTCACGTCGCGTCCACATTTCCTAGCGGTATCGACTTATCTCAGAAAGTTGTTTATCTTTTTTTCTTCTCCTAAATGTATTCCTGTTCAGCTCTTATTGGTTTCGTGTCGTGAAACAAAAGTATCCGCTTTGAAGTTTTGCGGCAAGCGGTGCCCTGCCCCGTGTGCTAATGATCCGTAAAATAAGTTATCACAGAGATTCCTTTGAGATCCCTTTTTGAGCCACGCACGAGGGAGTGATGGAAATGTTTATGGAATGCAAGTCACGCGGATATTTTTAATTTTCGGTGCAAGAAATTATCCAAATTAGGTGACAATGCATTGACACTTAGTGTTTACAAGAGATCACACCCAGTCTCGGGATTCAAAATTAGAAACTCAGTTGCCGTGGCTCTGTATCTCTGACTTCGCCGTTATGAATCCACCAAGAGAGGCACCCAGACCCAGGAGTCAAACCCAGAATCCCATCATTGCCAAATCACTGTCTGTGACACTGCCGTTATGAACCCACCGAGATACCCGGACCCACTGTTTTAACTCAGAATCTAAGCCCTACCCGCTCAGAATCTCCGACATGGCGATTACGCAACCCTCGTCTTGACTCTACCACCTCCTTACTGACGTAGGTTTTCACCACTCGACGTATGAAAAATCGCTCTCAAGAGCCGCTTTACCGGGATAGCTGTGCCGGGCATTCCTCATCTCTTCTTTGCGACGTTTCGCCTCCCGCTTCGATTCCAACGGCCCGACCCAACACCTTCGACGTTGGAGGCGAAACGTCACGAAGGGCCGAGAGCAGGAACGCTCGACGCGGCTATCCCGAAAGCGCAGCTCCCGAGAGCGATTCTCGCGCCACCTGCCGCAACCTCTCCGTCGACCTTCCTCCTCTCAGGCGAACAGCCGGCACCAGAAGCAGATGCTGTGCGAGCAGTTTGACGGTCTGTACGCCGTGCTGGAGCACCGCAAGCAGGAGATGCTGCAGGCGGTGACGCGCGAGCAGGACGAGCGCATGCAGCGCCTGCGGACGCGCATGCGCCAGTACGGCGAGCACCTGGAGGCGGCCTCCAAGCTCGTGGAGAACGCCCTGCAGTCCATGGAGGAGCCCGAGATGGCTCTCTTCCTGCAGGTGAGGCCCTCGGATTATTCTCGAGCTCTGGACAATCGGTTGTCCTCGAAGCCTTCGCAAAAAAAGGTTTCCCATTTTTTGGTGTTTTGAGATCTTAATACTCGTCTCGTTACCAGAAAAGGTAAAACCTTGGATGTTGTTTACGTGATTGTCCTCGTACCCGCCCTACGGGAGATGTTGAAGACGTCTCTTGTTGATGGCGTTTTATGCCGGCTTTACTGCTTTGAGCATGGATTTTTTTTTTGCTGATGTCCTTTCCGGGAATGATTTCCTTTTGAGGCTGTTGCTGGCTCTCTGAAGTTTCAGAAGAGTAATCAATACGTGGGACATAAAGCCGACGTAAGACATAAAAGACTCGGTATTGTGAAGATAAAATGTGCACTTGCTTTACAGTTAATGTCTCTAAATTACATAAATGACTTGCTTTACAGTTAATGTCTCTAAATTACATAAATGACATGTATTCTCTGATCTACGTGTTCATCTATGTTTCAGTGGAAATATATAGCCTTGATATCACTTAATGTTGTGCATCTTTTCCCCAGTAGCATTGTGTTGTTCCTTCCCAATCCTTCCCTGTAGACTTTGCACGTATTGATTGTGTCAATGAGCCTTCATCTGATTCTCAGACATCCAACTCAACTCACCATCTGCGTCTTTATATGTTTTATGTGTTTTCTCTCTTCTCAGAATGCCAAGCCACTCATTCAAAAGTAAGTTCATCCTAAATGTCATTCATGATGATGACAATTATGACCAAAACAATACTAGTGATGGACAACCATGATCATCATGGTGGCTACCACTGATAATAACAATTACGATGGGGACAAGGATTTATTGACGTGATTATAATACCGATGCTGGTGATGATGATAGTGATGTCATAGATGACATTGATGATGATGTTGACAACGACATGACAATAATAGTGATGACGACAATGGTGGAGCTCACACTCAACCAATGACGATGACAATTTTAAATTTATACGGCGTCTAAATGCAAGTGTGACTCAATATAATTTACCAGGAACAACTAAATTGGGGTAAAACGGGGGTGGGGTAGTGGGGGTTACGGCAGGGAACATGAGAGAGCAACACCACGGCGGCACAGCCAACGATGATTGAAACACGACAGCAAACATAACGTTAATCATAATTCCGCGAGTACTGATACGACAATCTAAATATAACGGCTCAAGTGTTTGCATGCATCTATATCCGCACTGAGGGTTAGTGGGTTCAAATATTTCAAGTCCAAATTTTAACTGGACAACACCACTTATTGATAACTCTTATAATACTGCAGAGCGCCAGCAATATCCTCAAAAGGATATTAGGAATAAATCCAGGTCAAAGCAGTTATGTCGGCAGAAAACGTCATCAGCAAGAGGCATGAGAAGAGCGTGTTAAACACAAGATCCCCCGTAGTGCGCGTACTCTGCTAGCAATCCCGACGATGACAAGGAGGAGGATGATGACCATGATGATGCTGTTGATGCTGAGACGATGCGACGAGGAGGAGGTTGTCACGCCGGCCGTGTGTCCACACGCAGGATCATCGAGTCGTCCCAGGCAAACCACATCCAGAAGATGGAGCCGGGCTTCGAGAACATGGACCGGTTCATGGCCAGCTTCGAGCAGGAGGAGGCCCTGCTGAGGAGGATCACCTTCCTGAGCAGTGAGTGGAGCACGGTGACACGCACCCTCGTGTGGGACGCTGTCGCCGAGGGAGGCAGCACACCTGGAGGAGAACAGTGAGGGAGCAGCAGCCAAACGAGCGAACGCTGCCAGAGATGGAACGATGGCATCTACTGTGCAGGAGCAGAATGGATTCCAAGAGCGTAATAGATAATAATAATAATAATTTACATTTATAACGCGCACATATTCATTCACTCCGTGCTTCTCACAGCGGGCGGCGGAGGCGTAGGTGAGCAGGGGAACGAGGAGGTGGAGGAGGTGGTGGTGGAGGAGGAGGTGGTGTACACGGAGGGGGAGGACGGGCGAGCGGACGACTCGGTGGAGCAGGGCGCCGTCGCCGCGGGACTCGGGGTGCCGGCGGGGCCCAGCTGGGACGGCGCCGGGCCTAGCGGGGTCAAGGGTCCCGCGGGGGAAGGATTACGAGCCGCCCGTGACGACGGGGAGGTACGGCGATACATCATCATCGTCATCGTCGTCGGGGATTGAGGATATCATCGGCGTCATCGTTACCGATGCGTGCATGTTGTTGGCATCATCAGGCGCGTCGCAGCCGCGCGTGTTGCAGGAAAAAGTGGGGGGCATGGAATCATGTTTCTGTGAAAGTGCGGGTGTCGTAACATATAATATGAGACTACCTCAGGAAAAAGTGGGGGGGATGGAATCATGTTTCTGTGAAAGTGCGGGTGTCGCAACACCCGCGGCTGCGATTTGCCTAGGCATCATCGTCGTCTGAGAACTGAGCTTCATCCGGGTTAGCGTAAACCTGGAGTTAAATCCCGGGACCTCAGTGTTACCAGCTCCGTGTCTCTGACCCGCGAGCCCCGCAACTACCATTGTGTTGCTGGAGGTTATTTTTCTCCCTATTAATCTCCCATTCCCCACCTCGCTGTCGCCCGTTCCTTACAGCCCCAAGCCACGTTGGATCAGCATCTCGCCGATTCCGGCACGGGCGAGACGCCAAGCCGGCACGTGTTCTCCTTCCCGTGGCTCAACACTGCCAAGCACTGATAGCAGGGAAGCCGTGTCCTCCATTTCGCCCATCTTGCCCATCTCACCCGAGTGAGAGGCAGAGAGAAGGGATCGACACATGGGTCCAACCCGAGTGTCCTCCCTCCCCGTGGAGAAGAGGGGTGCCGCTAACCCATGGCTGTGATGCGAATGTTCGCGACGCACACTGCTACGCGAATTAAAATTTAAAGCCGAGAGGATTTTCTTCAGATGGATGCAATGATTACGGTTGGAGGGAATGGAGCATGAGACGTGTATGTACGTGCGTGGTGGGAAGCGATAGGAGTCGGTACGTGAGAAGGTGGAGATTTTAAAGATTGGGTTGGAGAATAGGGTGAATAGGCAACTATCAATTGATGAATCAACTAAACCCAAATATTTAACTCAGGACCTATGCATAAAATTGTGCATCTGCGACCTTTGGGTGAAAGGCGCTCTATAAATGCTATTATTATTACAAATTGACTTCAAGTTTCATGAATATTATATGTTAACGTGAATGTTTATAGGCTAATGGAACAAATGAGAGGCTACACGCAAGACAGACAGACGATACAAACGACAGTAAGAGTTTTTATTTTATTTTAATCTGTAAGCTAAATAACAACAATAACAACAATTAAAAGGGGTGGATCGTCACATGGTCTGTGGAGAGTAAATATAGCGAAACATGTCAGGGCAACATCCAATTAGTTACATTTCGTGTGCATTCATTATAAATTTCCCTTTGCCAGAAATGCTCAGCAGTTTAGCTGAATATTGTTTTACTGGTTGTTAAACTTCATATTTTGAACGTCCTGTTTTTGTTTTTGTTCAAATTGCCTTCCAGCTCAAACAAACATTGGGTGCCATTCACCTCTATAAGTTGTCCCTGGCCAGGGGGGAAATTCCACATTCCCATGGTAGGGGCCAGTCTCTACAGGGGATGACCACTATTCACGCTCCACAAAGTGATACTCATTTTATCATACCGTGAATGGGCGATGGGCTGATTGGACACCGGATATAGGTTTGAACGCAATACTATTTGATCAAGTACCTAACCACAAATAAGTGTGCGATATCTGTTGATCATTGAATGTTGTTTCATTTCTGAAATTAAACGACCTGGTTTCTTTACGTATTGAGTAGGTGCGATATATCAGGAGGTCATAAACCTCCCCATCAGCTTACACTGACATAGAAGATGTGTTTAATGAAGAAAAACAATCTATTTTAGACAACAAAAATGTATACAGATGTAAATCTGGTGTCTTGCGGGTATTTTTTTTAAACTTCCCCAGAATACACGTTGCTGTTTAAACATAGCAATATTTAGAGAAGGAAAGTCACCTTGCCTTGCTCTCCCTCTGTAGCGTAATTTCCACTTGTTTCAGCATAAAATGAAGCCACAGGCAATATTATATGGGACTGTATATTGTTGAGCCAAGTTGTTGAGCCAAGTAGCGATACGTATACACCAGATTCCCAATAAGTAATTATACAAGAAATAATTGGGATTATTTGAATTAAAACGTATTCGTACAAGTGGGGCCACTTGTCATTTTCCAGAGATTGAGTTTTTTTCCTGTTTATTGGCCACTGCTGTCACCATGTGCTGTGATTTGTGCACTGTTTTATAGTCGCGTTATGTGTAGCCTCAAAGTGAATAACACAGTATAACCATGTGAGCATTGTAAGTTGACACATCGTGTCACCAGTGTGGTGACCTGTTAAACCGTAGTGGTTGCAGTCTGGAGCCACCATAACACTGCAGTAGAAGTCACACTTTGTTTTCACCAGTGAATCCAGCCCCCGTGTCTCGTGGGCAACGTCTATTAATATTACTCTCCAGACGAAGATGTAAACATGCTTAGATGTAAAGTCACGGCTGCTAGGCTTTGTGGCAATATACCCGCCAAATGTGACAACACGCAAGGGATATGCCACGTGTTAGTTTATAGCAGATTCTTTCAGATCATTGTAATTTCACGATTTTATTCCAAATGTTCTATGCGTGCATAGGGCCATGAGATCTGGTGTCCTTCTGGAACTCTAGTCGAGCAGTGTGTTTGAGAACGGACCCGCGGAAGCAGACATTACAGAACTGGTTCTGAGAAAATTTCAAATGTCATTTTATCCACACTATGGATGCCGCACTCTTATATGTGCTGATTTTTCGTAGCTAGAATCTTGCAAATTATCTGATGGATTTTATGTGCTGTGATTGATGACCGGGCTGAGAACATCAGCTCACCGCTACACTTGGCAACTCAGTTTAATCACAGGCAGCTGAAACCCAAATTTGGACTATAGATCTCAGCAATACCGGCTCAGCGTGTCTGACTCTGACGCCACTTTGCCACCTCTTGGTTCATAGATACTTTAACTTTTTCACCTGTCTTTAAAATCTTTAAAGTGTAGCCGCTAAAAAAAATGCCATCACTGTAACTAATATTCCACCATCATTTTTGGTGATTATCGGGGTAGTGTTGCCATGCTGCAGAGTATGCCAGCTGTTTGGTGGCTATCACCGTTGTGTCTGCTGTAAAGTCCGATTGACGCTGCCTCACACAGTGTTAAGCAGTTGTTGACTGTGTATATACACATTGAGCCACGTCTACATTAAATGAGATTTTGAGAAGTAAACAACTGTTCCGAAATATTTATTTTTGGTATTGCCGGCTCCCACCTCTGTGTTTTCAATGTGCCAATTCAGAGAATCAATGTTTTCAATTCAGAGAATTCAGAGAATCAATGTATTCAAGTCAGAGAGAATCGTCACTGGTGTTGGCCGTGGGCGGGATTGGAACTCGGGTCGCCAGGTTTATAGCCCAGCACGCTAACCACTGGGCTACCGCTCCCCATAACCACTGAGCCACCGCTCTACACACAGAGACACATAGATATACATAGAGACACACAAAGACACACAACAACACTAACCGCCATTCGCCACGAACTGGCGGTGACGTCACCACGGCGCATGTGCCAGGCCAGGTGCACCTTGAGGCTATCACGCAGTGTCGAAGGCTCGCTAACAGGAGGTCACGGGATAGACCCAGGTGCCAGTGGCTGCCTGCTGTGCCAGGCTAGGTGCATGAGGAGAGCACGGGACGGACCCAGTTTCCATTTGCCGCTGGGCGCGGCCATTATTATGAAACACTAGCAATCGATCCACGCAGCAGTGGATTCTCAACACCGATCGAATCGAGAGTTTAATCGACGTTTACCTGTAAAAATATCCTTTTTATTTTTGTATTTGGTCACTTACGTGCAATACGGTGTTAATGGCGATGTTTTGACTGAGTTTGTTATTTTATATTTTTGGCAATTCGCGTGTTTGTATCGATTCCTGTAATCGATTCCCTCAACCTTGTGAGTCTGTACGGGAATCGGTTCCCGCCCAGCTAGGACTTGATCCCCGCCCTGCTATGAATCGATCCACGCGGCAGTCGATTCCATCACAGAATCGAATCGAGCGTTTAATGGAACGTACTGATTTTTACGTGTAAAAATATAATTTTTAAAGTTTGTCCTCGGTCACTTACGTGCAATGCGGTGCAAATGGTGGTGTTTTGATTTAGTTTGCACAGTTTTTTAGTTTGTATTTTTGTCAATTCGCGTGTTTGTTGTGTCGCAGGAATCCCGTCGAGAGTTTAAAATCTCATTGGGTATTTTTTCTTTATTAAAAATACGCATCTATCTGGCAGCAAAAGCTCCATTATTAAATGAGTCGCTATGCGAGCGATTCAAAAATATCGATTTCCGAAATCGATTCCCAGTACCGACTCCTCCGTAGTGGATTATTATTTACTTGGGGAAGGAGGGCGGGTGAGCTGAGAGACGGGGGGGCGGGGCAGGGGGAGGAGAATTTGGGGGGTGGAGGTGGGGGGGGTGTCACGTGGCCGGGTCCAACAAATCATAAAGGAGTCGGAGCGTGGAGTGGAGCAGACGCGCCGGTAGTTCGTGATGGAGGCCGTCAAAGGTGAATTTGTTACATTCAATTAAATAAAGTAATTATTATTACAATTTACTTCTTTCCATTGCTAAGTGGTGCCCACAGTAGTGTCAGTTGCGCGCCGTGGGGTGTGTGGTTCAGCTTTAACGTCATTCAGTGTTGACCCGTGGCAGCGTAGCTCCGCGGCTATTAGGGCTCTGCCCGGAGAGGTGGGGGCGACCCGGGAAGCGTCTAGGCGACGGTGGGGTTTCGCTAGGCCGCTACGTTGTGTCTTTACGTGGCAAATTATACTGATTATTTGCTCTTAAGAGCCCATGTCTTCTCCTGCCCATCTCTTCTCCAGCCTGTGCTCTGCACTTTATCCCCCTCTATCCGACCAAATAGAGGCTGCTTGGGCATTGTACACATACAGTGTACATCCACACGCAGACAGTATGCATATACACATTGCTTAGTCTGGTGGTGCAAGTGCTTTTGGTGAACCCCTATTAAGGTCGGCACGGCACGTGAAGGGCTGGTGTGCCAAGCATTGCACCAAGGTGCTCGCATTTGAAAATAATAATGAATTGTTTTCTGGATAACTACAGTTTTTCTGTGTTCCGAATAGGAGCAGGTAAACGGGTGGTGTAATCAAGAGAAAGAGGTTGTGATGGGTGAGCGCTTCATTATGTCAACTGAGCTTCAACATTTAGCAGTGCAGTTGCATTGCTATACAGGGCTGCACTGATACTGATCAAGGTGCACCTTGCCTGGCACAGGCGCCGTGGTGACGCCACCGCACTTACTGCCGAACGGCGCTTGTTGTTGCCCTGACAATGCACCATCTAATGCAGCAATGACACTGCCCTCAGTGGCACTGTGGTGACACTGCACATATCTGTATAAATATTAATCCGCACTTACGCGATTTGTCCGCTGTTGCAGTGATGAAGGTCGCCTATTTTTGTAGCTGACTCAGAGGGGGCATGTGAGGTGTCGTACCACCTGCGTCTTGCGAATCGCGTTGACAGTCCGAAACATTCAAATGAATGGAAAAAGATTGCCAGTTTCACGACCTTTCAGTGTATTCGAAGCAGCCTTAATCATTTAATTTTTCGTTGCTTTGGATTTTATTAGCTGTTTTTTTTACTGTTGTGATTGACATGCTGTTCTCTCCGATGCCCTTGTGCAGCGCTTTGTGACCCTCGGGTGAAAGGCGCTCTATAAAATGCTATTATTATTACACTTAGGATTATTGTTTCCGGATAAGGTCTTGAGAATCAGTTTTTACATTCATGTAATCTGTGTGTAATTGGGTCATGCAAAGTTTGAATTCACTAGAGGCTTTATCTTTACCACAATGGAAAAATAATTCTAAAATTCTAAAATCGTCACTTCGAAATCAAAACAATGAAATTGCAGGGTGGCTTCTTCTTCTTTGCGATTCTTCGAAGCACGATGGCTAGCTTCTGGACATCGTTGTCTTTCAGCTTGGCTTCGAAGTGTTTGGTAGAATTCGCAGGCAATACCAAGTACTACCTGACAGGGATCGCGACGCGAACGCTTCTACCTTGACCGCAGGGTGGCTGAAGAGCCACGTCCTTGCCCAAAGTTTAATATTGCATAAGTAAATGATTCAAAGTGGATACGAGTTGACTATTGTTTCGTGTTACCAGGTGTGAAATTCGATGGTTGGGCTGGCATACTTCTCGCTCCTCCTCACCTCCCTGTCTGCCCACACAGTGTTCCCGCTACGCTGCGCCGTGCAGCGCTACGCCTGGGGCAAGCTGGGCATGGCGAGCGAAGTGGCACAACTGGTGGCCGCCAGTGACACCTGCCAGCACATTGAACCCGAGCAGCCCTATGCTGAGGTAAGGACCGCTGCCATGACCGCAGCCGGTCTCACTGTGGCGGAATCTCCCAGGGACGTGTGAGGATTGTTCTCTCATATATCTGTGGTGGCTTGGTCTTTTCAAATCTCACTCATCCCTTAGAATTAATTATAGGCATTTAAGGCTAGAGGAGCCCTGCCCCTCCCCCCCCAGTGGTTCGTAACCTTATTGTGGTGGAGGGGTTTGCATGTGCCATTGAACCCCAGAGCTATTTCACCTGGAGTCTAGTACTGCTGCTAGTGTGTCTCGTCGTGAACAGGTTTGGAGGAGATATCCAGACAAATAACAATTCGAAGACCCTCTGACTACCAAAGGCGTTTAGCGTCAGGAGGGGTATCCAGCCGTAAAATTCTGCCAGAAAGCCAACACAAATCTACGAGAGAAATATTAAGCAATAAGCTATTCTACCGTCTTGTTTCACCTTCCTCCACTGTCCTTCCCCACGCCGCCGTCGCCGCCAGCTGTGGATGGGCACCCACCCGAAGGGAGACGCGCAGATCCGGGACGATCGCGTGCAGCCGCCCGCGCTCTCGCAGTGGATCGCGGCTCACCCAGACTCGCTGGGGTCGAAGGTCAGGGATCGCTTCGGAGATCGGCTGCCCTTCCTCTTCAAGGTGCTGTCCGTCAACATGGCCCTCTCCATTCAGGCGCACCCCAACAAGGTGAGGCATGGGGCGTGCAAGGGAAGCAGATCTCTTGGGAGGTCAGTTGGGAAATTAGCAAATGGCGCAAGAAGTGACTGGTCTCTTGGGTTCAGACGTCTGTTGCAGATGCTATACATTTCACGGAGAGGGTATGCGACTGGAATTTTTGGAATAGAGAATGGCAGGAAAGGATTGGAGATGTTAGCAGGCCTGTAAATTAGTTCCTGGTGCGGTGTGTGAATATTGCCAGTAGGGAGACGAAGGTGGCCAGGTGTGGTGCTGGCCACCCACCCGTGCTAAGCTTCATAGGTGCTCACTAACACAACTTGCCCCAAAAGTCTGTTAAAACTATATTGGGGATGTTTTTCCTTGCGTGCGTACTTGTGTGCACCGGGCAGTCTCACGCCGAAGAGCTTCACGCCAAGTTTCCCCAGCACTACCCTGACGCCAACCACAAACCCGAGATGGCGATCGCCCTCACACCGTTCGAGGGATTGTGTGGATTCCGCCCGGCACAGGAAATCCTGGCTTTCCTACGTAGTGAGTGATCCCTACAGTGCTGCGATTGAGAAATGTACTTCCAGATGCAACTCTAGCTGTCGTATTCGTATAGGCTTTCAGGGTGTGGTGTTGCCTTCCACTCCTGTCAGCTGGTCAATATTGAAAATACCAAATTACCCATAACTTCTCCCTTTAACAAAATATTCACTTTGGACGTTTCCATTTATGATTAAAGTCAAGGTTAAGAGGTTGTCATGACCAAAGCGGTAGGACGTCATTACACCTCGCGGGCACATCCATCCTTTTGGTTCATGTATATCGTGTTGATGTTGCTCATATCTAACGCTATTGTTTTGAGGTGGTGGCATTCCGTTGAATGAACTAACGTAGATGAAAATACACACCAACACCAAAACAATCCCTGTAGACTTCACGTTAACCATAGCTTACGTCTGATAAAACATCTCTCTGTAAAGGGGCATTGAGCATCGCCTTTTAGGCATCAATGTTGGCTGCTACCCAAACAGCTGGTAGCAAAAAAATGTTTTGCATCATTGGAAAAAAACCTTAACCTAGTCCATCAGGGGCGACCGCAGTTTAAAAACAACAGCCCCCTTTCACTCAGAAGCGGACGTTTCTGCTAAAACCCCTACCCGGTTTGCATCTGGTAGAAATAGAATTCCAGGATAAATCCTGTCGTGGAATTGAGTTAATGCACGTGCTGTAACTTGGCACCCCTGCAGCGCAGAGGTTTAGACGCGCACGCCTTGTTCCAAAAGCACCGGGCTACATTTACGGAAACTCTGCGCAGTGTATTAAATAAGTCGCTTACGGGTTTGTGCTGCACTCCTACCCACCCCCTGGCCTGATATCGGATTTCACTTTCCACTCTCTTGACAGAATCTCCCTTGTGCAATCCTTAACGAGATGGATGAGTGGTGTTTTAACTTTGTAGGTACAAGAAGGATCGTGTAATTGGAAACATTTGTAGCATTTCAAATCGAGCGGTCGTGGCTCACAAGTGGACATTTTGTAATGTTTTTTGTTCTTACGCGTTTCTTTGAAATCCCTCTATTTCTGTAGCCGTAGGCAGGTTGCAATTCTTTTCCAAAATTCCCTGCCTGGTTTTGGTGAGCATTCTGTGCTGGGCTGTCCAGGCAAGGAAGGAGGTTGGGGCGAATGGCAGAAGGGTCTGGTGCGCTTCCTAACTCCTGTTGTATGAATGATTAATGCCAAAATTATGCTTGTAACCTGGTTACGTTCTCTCATCCATCTTGTTTCTTTTTCCATCTATCAATGTACTTCCAAGCGTGCACCTCAGCCTGCTTCTTTGCACAACGTTTAGCTTTCGTCCCATTATCCGGGAACTTACCCAATAGGCCGCGACGACACGATCGGCCGGCGATGAGGGTGCGTCGCGCTGTGGCGTTCTTCCGCTCGCAGACGTTCCCGAGCTGCGGGCGGTAGTGGGAGAGGAGGCGGCCGCGGAGCTGCAAGGCAGTGTGGGCGACGACGCGAAGGTGACGGCGGCGCTGAAGCGGTGTTTTTCGGCCGTAATGACGTGTGACAAGCGGCTGTTTGCCGAGCAGCTCGGGGGCCTGGTGACGCGCCTCTCTAAGGATGGTACGGGAAATAGCGCGAGAAGCGCGCTCGCCACGCACACGCATGCTCCAGCCACAGTGGAAGATGCAGATCAAAGATATGGAGTTTGTGTGTTCTTCCCCTGTTCTGCGTGGGTTTCCTCCGGGCTCTCAGTTTTCTCCCACAACTTAAAAAAAATACTCATTAATGAATTGACCGATAACATCCTAATATACAGGAAGCAGTGTGTGGCAATATGGCGCCGGCAAACCGCCTGGCTGCCTCCTCTGCCTCTCTGTGCTTTCCTCGCGCCTCTGAGTCGTTCTCTCGTCGAATGAGTACCTTCGACAGTGAACGAATGTGTGCGCGTTATAAATGTAAAAATGTAAAATAAAATATTATTATTATTAACCACAATTGGCCTACGTCATTGCCGTACGAAACAAGAAGAAGCTTGGTTATGTGACCACCGCCTCGTAGTAAATGGCAGTGGTTGCGCATGCCTTACGCCTGCATGTGTGTGTGTGTGCTCGCGCGTGCGTGTCTACAGTGGCCGAGGGCAAGGACACCTCATCGAGTCTCGGGCCTCTCCTCCTCCGTCTGCACTCCCAGTTTCCCGCCGACGTCGGCTGCTTCGTCATCTACTTCCTCAACCTCATCACGCTCCAGCCCGGAGAAGCCATGTTCCTGGGCGCCAACGAGCCTCACGCCTACCTGTCCGGAGGTGCGGCTCTCGAGGTCATAAGGTCACGGGGTCACGTGGTAGTTGGAGAGCTCGACTGCCAATCAACGACGTCTTATCCCGACGGTTGATTAGATTAGGTGATGGCTGCTGCTGATGATGATGATGATGATGAAAGCCGAAAGTAAATGGTGCAACATTACTGCACTTGGTTGATCTGGGCATCGTGGTGCATGCTTGTGATCCGGCTCCTTGGAGGAGGCCAAGGTTGGTGGACCGTGCTGATTTATAATGCTTATAAACTTGATGGCATATGAAGTGGTCAGGAGATCGCAGTACATTAAGCGTATTTGTGGCAAAGGTTCCCCACCTGTGATATAGTTGTTGCTGGTTTAAACAGACGGTATGCAGGTCGACCCAGGTTGCCCCCCAAATGTGGGGCTATTAGAGCAGACGTTTACAGCCAGATGCTCTTCCTGACGCCAACCTGCTTTAGTCAGAGGGACTTAAGATCGTTATTTGTCTGGAACTTCACCACAGACCAAAAGAGATCCTATCAGGAGTGCTGGATTCCAGGTGACATAGCTCTTTGGTTCACTGGAAAACACAAACCCCTCCACCGTGATATGGTTATGATCTATGGGGTGGCCCCGTCTGATCTAGAGACTGTACTAATCGAAATTGTGTTATAGTGCAGACATTAGGTTGAATTCTTTCGTGTTTTTGCCGTGGTATCTAAGTGTTAATTGGAAGAGACACTTTGTCATTTGCCCTTTTCCATTTATCATTGGCCCACGCAGACTGCATCGAGTGCATGGCGTGCTCCGACAACACGGTTCGTGCGGGGCTCACGCCCAAGTTCATCGACGTGGACACGCTGTGCGCCATGCTGCACTACGCCCCCGCGCCCGCCGCCTCCAAGCTGTTCCCGGCGCAACCCGACCCCTCCGACCCCGCCGCCCTCATCTACGACCCCCCCGTGCCGGACTTGACGGTCATCCGCATCGAGGTATTTGTCTTCCCACCGATTCGGTGCACGCCGGAATTCGGCGATTTAATGATCGATTCATCAACCGTGGTTTGTGCGTCGGATTGTGCTTGTGAGACTCGGATTGTTTTGATTTGTACATATTGTAATAATAATAATTCACATTTCTTAAGCGCCTTTCACCCGACGGTCGAAAGGAACCGTAAGCCACCGTAAGGTAGATATGTCTGCCTTGCAGCCATATTCACGTTGTTACACGTATAACTCGTCAAAATGACACGTAATCAAGAAACGGTATTTCGATTCTCTGTATGTCCTGTACATATGGTAGAGTTGACAAATAAAGTTGAATTGAAATTGAATTGAATTGAATTTTGGCCCTTGAAACGGTGCAATATTGATTTCCTCGTCCCCGTTTCCCTCACATTTTCCCTGTTAACCCACATCTTCCCGTGACCACACGCTGTGACCTCAGCTGCCGCCCCCTCTCCCGCCAGGTGGCGGCTGGCGAGCGTTCGTACACGCTGCGCGCGCTGGACTCGGCGAGCATCGTGCTGACGGTGCGGGGCGAGGCGCAGGCCCAGGTCGCGGGTCGCGCCGTCACGCTGGGCCGAGGGAGCGTGGTGTTCGTGTCGGCCGGCGAGAGTGTGCCGCTCACGGTGGGGCCCCAACATGGCCTGCTCATGTTTCGGGCCTGCGCGCTGCTCTGAGTCGCACACCGTCCGTGTCGTGCAACCACTGCAACGCCGCAGTGGTTGCGGCGTTGCTGCCACTTAGTGGTGAATGGCGGCTGCTGTTGCTGTGTGTGTGACAACGGTGAGATGGTTGTGTTTTGGTTCACGTGTGAAGTTTGCGTGGAGAGCAATTGACACCATTTAATCTAGGTGTTGTGGTGAGCGCAAGCAACTCGCAATAATACGGATTGTGGCTTTCAAATTTCCTGCAGTGTGGATAAGCAGCCACTTATTAATTTTAGCTGCTGCATATCCATACTAGGGGCACCATTTCATGTTCTCTGATAAACAGCGTTTGCATGGCAATGCAACCAAATGCATCCCTGAGACTGAGCAGAATGAAGTAATACATAACACTTATTATGATGGGGTGTTTTTGCAGGGATTGGATGAGACCATAAACTCCTGACTTGACAACCTGATTTAATTACAAAAATATGAACCCAGGATCTCGCGCTGTTTCTATCGTTGCTATAAACCAGCACGAGCCCAGCAAGGCTGACTTCTTGTGCCGGTGCTTTGGTCACATGGTCTCATTCCCCCACCCTCCTCCATCCCTCTTGTTCTTTCCTGATTGCAATATTTTTTCCAGTAATATTTAATGCCTCCCTGCTTGAGTTATCACGATCCCAAGCAGTACTATATTATTACATTTCAGCAATGTCCTTTAAACAAAAACAGAGCCCGGAAGTAGACCTACGTTGCATCTCTCTTTTGCGGTTGATCCTGTGAAATCACGATTGTCCCCATTAGCAGTCCATCATACGGCCGAGTTGCAGCTTGCTTGGCCGTGTCGGGTTGCCATGGAAGTCTGGATGTGGCTCACTTGCCTGGTACGTGAACGGAGACGGCTCTTTTTAAAGTGGTTGTGGTGGCAGCTCCGTAGCTCTGGTGTTAGCACTTATAAACCACCTGGCCACCTGTGTGCAATCAGCGTGAAGACTGTCTCCGTCTCTTGTGAAAATATCAAGGGTTATAACTGGACTAATTCAGTTATACGAAATGTTTTTTAATGAAATGGTACACTGTGCTTTCTTTGCCTGTCTGCCGAGTTGTGAACAAATTACAATTTGGAAAGTCAAATGCATGAGGCATCGCGACGAGTCCTCTTTTAGCCAAACCCAGGTGTATCGTCACATTTGATCAAATTCAAACTCACCACATTTGTCATTAACACTGCCTTATAGTAGCTCAAATAGGCTAACGTGCATAATGATCTTTCGGAATTTCTGCCGTCAATGTCCGCACCGAGGAACGGTTCAGATTTTACTCGCCATCGCTGAGAATTGAACTCTGGTCACCACTTTGATAGTCCAGCATCCTAACCACCGTGCTGTTGTGGAAATGTAATTATAGGCCACACGCTATAATTTCTTCCATGATGAGGCAAGTGTTAATCACACGCGTGGTGAATTTGTGTTTCTATGAAGGGGTTGTAATTCACTTGAAAAGCGAGTGTATGCTATCACTGCAACGTGTTTGCAGAAGCAGTGCAAATACAAATTGTCCTTATTTATTCAAAGCTAAGAGTTATTTACATAAACGTGTTAATTAAGAATGGTATTGGTGCCGTCGAGGGCATTTGAGTTATAACCACTTATTGAAATCATTTATAGTTTTTAATAAAGCTATTCCAGAATTGCGCATGATGGTTTCATATCCATCGCTGGGAGTGTGCTTGGCACAACAAACATACATATCTCTGCAGAGTAAATGCGTTGTTTTCATTATTGTTAACGTGTTTAGCTGGGTGGTACAGTACTGTTGTTGAACACTTGAGTTCAGTCTAAAGGGGATGAGTTCAGTTCCAGCCAGCAACGCACATTTAAAAAAAATATTTATTTAATGTATTTATTGTAGATCATAAAACAGATATTTCTACAGCTAATCGAAATAGTTTGTGCAAAAAAGATTTAATATTGAGTGACAATGCTCAATTACATGTGTACATGTTTAAGATCTACAACACCAGCATTTTCAGTAGGATTTATATTTGCATTAAACAAATGTCATCATATAAACATTTAAGATCTACATTGCCAGCATTTTCAGTAGGATTTGAATAGGCATCAAATAAACTGCATCGAGTAAATGTCACCTTTTACCACCTCAATCTCTCCCTGTGGTGCCTCCCCCCATCCTCCCTCCCTGCTGCGGTACTTCCCTGCTTCCTGCCCCCTCTTAGGGTTGCCACCTGTCCTGTTTTTTTCCCAGGATCGTCCTCCTTTTTTAGGCAGATTTTGAATGACCAAGTCATAACAAATCTGGGTTTTTTCCAGTTACACATACAATCCTCTGATTCCGTTTACCGCACAATGACATGTCTCGGTTTTTTGTACCTCCGAGGTGGCAACCCTATTTCTCCTCCCATCCCTGCTCCCCTCTCTGCCTTTCCTCTGCACCTTACTCTTCGCCCCCATTCCCGTGCCTTGACGGTCCTTATGCATTACAGTAGCACCGCCCGGCGCCTCCGCGATCGCAGGAAGGTGGCCCCGAGCACCGATATGATGAGCAGAGCGGCGACGCAGCCCAGCATGGCTCCCTGCATCTGCTGGCCCAGGCGCGGTGTCTCGCACAGCTCGCCCGAGTACCACAGCGTGCGGCCCACGAGGCACCTGTGTGTGTGAATAATACCGGTGGCGGCGCACGTATGCGTTATTTTTCGAAGGAATTCGTTGGATGGGAGAACGAGTCACAGGCGCGAGGAAACCGCAGAGGCGGCGAGCAGTGGGAAAGCAGCCACACATTAGCAGGCGCAAACATTTGTCAGACACTGCGTCCTGTGTATTAGTGTTTTTTTTTATTCGTGGGAGGAAACCGGAGAACCCACAGGAAGCCCACGCAGAACGGGGAGAATACAAACTGCACACAGAAAGGCGCCTTAGGCGGGACCTTCTGTCTGTGAGGCGCAGATCTTACTGCTGCGCCATCCTGCCGTGCAAGCCGAGTGTGCTGTGCCATATATATAGCCATCTGTGTTGTTTTAACGTGAAAACACGGCTATTATATGGCACAGCATACTCGGCTACACCCAGACACACTCGGAACTCAGGACGCCTGAGGATGCCTCCAACGTTGAAGGGAAACCGTCACGAAGGCGAGAGAGGGAGTGCCCGATACAGCTATCCGAAAGAACAAACCATAAAAGCTGAGTTGGATTTCCGGATCACAGCTAACATCCGGCAACGATCTAAACCGCCCCTGGCCCTGTCCTGGAATGCCCTGTTTATAGTGTAGCCAGAAGGGTCCCCCCCCAGGTGGCAGCTGCCCCTGTATGGCACAAGGTGTAGGCAGCACCAGCCTCAGCATTGAAGGTGATTCTTATAACATCGCGTTGCTTTCGGTCGTCCTCACCTGCAGCTGGCGCGCGCGCCCTCCTGCACGCACACGCCTCCGTTGCGGCACGGGTTCGGCTCGCAGCTGCTCAGCCGCTTGCCCGGCTCGGAGTCGGCGTGGCGCCGGGACCTGGCCATCCTCTCCGCCACCGGCGCGGGTCTCGCGCCCTCACGAGCCGGAGCAGCGCCGTGTCCCGAGATCGGAGCGATCGCAGCGATCGGCTCCGGTGGAACGATGGCGGCGGCTGAGGCATCATCATCATCTTCTTCTTCGGCGGAGACATCGTCAACGGCGGCGATACCGTGAACAGCGGCATCGGGTTCTTTGTAAGCGGTGCTGCTGGGCGCGATCGGCACCTCCGTCTTGTTGAGGTGAGTGAGATCTGTGGCGAGAGAGAGAGAGAAACCTGTTAATCTGCGGTGTTGTTGCGGCACGGGTGAAACGAGAATTCTGTTGATGTCTTATGACGTGTATGATGTCTCAAATTCGTGTCCTCTGATCCCACGCATTCCTCTTCCTGTCTCTGTCCCAGCATATATCTCTCAACGCTTATTTGTATACTTTTTTGGAGCCATATACGAAGTAGATAAATGACGGATAGATGACCAAATCAAGTAAGAGCCAATTGAGACCGCAAGTCTCTCTTTTCAAGAAGAACCGTGACAATTCGTCGAATCGTTGGTCGGTGGAGCAGTTGCTACAACTCTAGTTTAGGGCTGAGCGCGCCACGGCGCGCACCCACGAGGGACACTCGCCGTTAAACTCGACGTAGACGTAGAGGTCTCCGCCCTTGAGGAAGTCCCTCTTGCGAAGGATGTCATGCGAGACGAACGTGGACCAGCCCAGCAGCGGCCCGCGGTAACAGTTGCACTCTGCGCTGTAGGTGCCCGTTACGGATGGCCGGTCCCAGAACAGCTTGTCTGTGCCTGTGCGTCCCCACGGACAGACAGACAGAGTAAGCAGACAATGCACACCAACAGACAGACAGAAAGACAGACAGAAATATAGGCAGGGACACAGGAAAGCAAGAGGACAGAAAGGCAGACTGGCAGCACAGAAAGATGTTTATAATTATAGCAGAGAACACCCAGTGAGCTTGCAAGCTCGGCGGGGGGGTCAGTCAAGAAGATGCGGGTGGTGCCGGCACTGCCGGCGCGAAACTCACCCGTGACGAGCCGCGTGTCGTCGGAGAGGAACGTGCGCACGCTGGACATGCGCAGCCGCACGTCGCTGTTCTGGTCCCCGATGGTGATCACGACCTGGCGGTTGGCGACGGGCCACTCGAGCATGTCGTCGTCGGGCGTGCTGAGCAGCTGGAAGCGCACGCCGACGTAGCTCGCGTTGGACGGGTTGAGCTCGTGCGGGTACACGGCGACGGCGAAGCCGTAGCCCTCGGGGCTCACGAACGCCGGGCTCACGACCGCCGCGGCCGGGGCCGGCGTCGCCATCAGAGCGACGGCGTTGGCGACGTGCACGACCCCCGTCGGGCAGTTGCGCTCGGAGACGGTCACGTCGTCCAGGGAGACGCCGCCGGCGGAGGCGGTGGGGGCGCCGCGCACCGCCTGGAACACGTAGCGGAACTTGACGGCGGCCGGCAGCGCGACGTGCGCCAGCTGCCACTGGTTCGGCGCCGAGGCTGGGGGTGTGCGCGGGCGACGGACGGGCGGTTGTGGGTCGGAGATGGGGTGATGGATAGGGGACGGGGAGATGGATAGGATAGATAGGGAAACATCGTTAGCTGATGTAGGTTTTCACGGCTCGATTCGTGGTGGTTGCTGTTCGGAGCCGTTCTTTCCGGATAGCCGTGTCACTGAGCGATCTCCCTCTCTCTCCCTTGCGACGTTTCGCCTCCCACGTTGGAAGCCTGATGATTCAATATATTAACGACATATCGTTACGTCTCAGTGTGCGCTCAAATTGGATTGACACGCTTTATGAATACGATACCTACTGATTACTGTACAAAGAAACAACGAAGCATTCATTATCCCATCCGTTTCCTCATCAAACGTGTGTGACGGGAAGAACATGCAAACCCCACAGACAAAGGCACTCGAGTCTGGGATTGAACCCGGAGCCTTCTTGCCGTGAGGCTGCAGTTCTACTCACTGCGCCACCGTGTCGCCCATAACACCCGGGGCAGCCACCCGGCCGCGGCTTATCGCTCGCTCACCCTGCACGGTGCCGACCTTGACCAGCTTGCGTACGGCGCCAGCACCGTCGTCCAGCCTGACCCAGATGGTGAGGGCGTCCTTCTCGCTGCCGCTCATCTTGAAGTAGAACTGGAGGCACTGGTGGCTGCGGCTCGGGTAGTGCAGACGCGACTCGAGCAGCGCGAAGCTCCCTACGTCGCCCACCCTCGTGTCCGCATGCATGAAGTGGCCCTTGCCTGTTGAGACCGGGGTTCGGGGGTCACGGGGTGTTAGGAGGCTGGGGGTCAGGGTTAGTTAGGGGTTGAGAGTGTGAAACTTGCTCTCAAGAGCTGCTCTGTCGGAATAGCCGTGTTGAGCGTTCCTTCTCTCTCTCCTTCGCGATGTTTTGCCCCGACACCGCGACCCTCACCAGGACAAGCGGTTTAGAAAATGGATGGATGGATGGACGATTCAATTGTGGGATAGAGTGCGGTTTGGTGTTAGAGGGGAGTGAGGGTTAGAGATGGGTCAGGGTTATGGTCAGGTTAGGGTCGGGGTTAGGCCAGGTTTAGGAGGTCAAAGTTAAAACTCGAGGGTCAGGAGGTCAGGGTCTGACGGAGGACTCGCCTGGACACGTGTCGCTGATTGTGTGGTCGTCCCCGTTGGGGCCCCCTGACTGCACGTGCACCCAGTCGCCCACGTCCTGCTGACCCTGGATCATCCCGCAGATGTTCAGCTCCTCAAAGTCGCACTGGTCCAGCAGTGTAAGGGACGAGGCTGTAACGGGAGAGGGGAGGGGGGGCGAGGAGCGGTGGATGACGACGGGAGAAATTAGGGCAGCGGGAGGGGGCTTTAGAATTATGACCGCTGGGCGATCCGTAGGCCCGCTGCTTAATCAGCGGAGACACCGGTAAACGGATAACGATGATGGATTGCAAGTGTGCGTGGGATGATGATAAACTGGCGCCTTTGGCACTGTCTCTGCACCGTGGCCGTGTGCACAGGGGAGCGACTGTGCACAAACCAGTGCTACGACTAAGACCGCTTTTTATTGTCAAGTTGAAAGCAGAACAGCTCTGGAAAGCAATTCTCATCCCTGCCATCTGTATTTAAAAGTGGCGACCCTATCTACCAACCATAATTCCCGAGACGGATTCCCGCTACCACGGCAAACATCGGCGGCTAATCCTCCCCTCTCTGCGTGGGGCAGCGTGGTGAAGCATGGTCAAACAAATCCCCCGCGACCGATCGGGAGGGGGCCGATAATCTCCGGCGCGGGTCGGTCGCGACACGCACTGCAGCCGTAGAGGCGGTTGAGCTTGAGCAGGTCGTAGCCGCTGAAGTCGAGGCGCTGGCCGATGACACTGTCGAAGGCGGGGATGTTGGCGGTGATGGTGGGCACGCCCTCCCGCTGGTTGAAGGACAGCGGCGCGTAGTGCATCACCGACTCGTAGTCGTACGGCGTGTTCAGGTTGTCCACCTCGTCGTCGGAGTACTTGTCGAAGTTGTGCTCCTTGCCTGTCGCACGGTCGAAGGGCGGGTCAAGCACGGCCTGCGGAGGAGTTGCTCCCACACACGTTGCCGCGAGGAATGCTCGGCGTGCATAGTTCATTAGCAGGCGAACTTACCTGTGATGTGGAATATACAGTAATGAGGTTCGCCTCGTGTACGTAACAAAGAGATGGCTGTCTCATCTATATATGTTTTTATTACCACGCTTTTCAGAGACTGAAGTCTATTTTTCACGAGGGTTCTACTCATATGAGTAGGGTCATATTGCAACCCCCCCCCCCCATTCAGACCTGTACTGAACTGAAATGTTTCAGCCAATTTTTTCACCGGTACACCGTACCGAACCGTACCATCTTACTTTCACCTCTGGCTCTAATACGTTGGTGCGTTTGTCGTATTACCATCATTGGCGACTCGACGGCTACACGCCGTATCATACGCGCGCCGCTGACGCACCGGGCGAGATCTCGTCCCAGTGGATGGTGACGTAGTCGTCGCGGTCGGAGCGCGACTGCTCGTGCCAGAAGCCGAGCGCGTGCAGGATCTCGTGCTCCACCACGGCCTTCTGGTCGCAGTTCTGTCCGATCGACAGCTCCTGTCCACCGCGGATGTTCCCCACCGACGACCAGCACCTGTGTCGGCGACACGGCGGCAGCGTCACAGCACCGCGGCTGCCGTCGAGCGAGCGAGCGCGCGGGCGGTGCGGCTGCACCAACGGTACCCGGGGCGGAGAGGCCCGGGTGCTGAGATGTGAGGAGGGGCGGCGGAGACGGGGCGGGCTGGAAAGGGAGACTTGTTGCACCAGGGCCTATGACAACTTGGTGATTAAAGCAAGCAAAATGCGGGCAGCCCAGGTCCCCTGCACGGTACAAATCGGGGGGAGCAGAGGGGAAAAGGCATCACCTAACTTACGTGGGCACTTGATGCTGGATTTTTGTTTATCGGCGGGGGGGGGCTAACCACTCTTCTGAACCCCCCCCCTCACCCATCTTGGCGCCTATCCTCCATACTCTAGATTTACGCCCATCCCATGCTTAACACGTTGTTATTTCCTCCACCTCTTTATAATCCCCCCTCCCATCCATTTACTAACTGGACTCAGTCTTGCTAAGCTTCGCAAGTGTGAGATCAGGAATATTCGGAATCATTTGATTGTAAAAACACCGAGAAAGATTGAGACACAGAGGGTCATATGTACAAATGAGAAGGAAGGACTTAAGCCTGGACCTGAACAAGGATGGACAGTTCCAGACAACATAATAATATCAATTTATATAGCGCCTTTCACCCGAAGGTCACAAAGCGCTGCAGCAGCAGAGGGAAAAACACAATTATCATTTGAGGCGAGGTTGAAATGGGACTTTAGCCATGGAGGGGAGCAGAGTGAGATTAGAGGAAGGCGTAGGAGAATGTGTGGAGGCGGTAAACCGAGATGAGAAGGTAAAGGTCGGAAGGGGTGAGTTCATGAAGGCCACAGCACTCTACGTACCAGGGTACTGGTGCTGCTATCACAAAGTGTCTAAGGTCAGTGCCCCCGAGACCACGAGGTTCAAAGTCTGCTCTCTTCAGGATTATCTAATACAGCCGCATTACTCTCTCTGTTCCACAGGCATTACGATTCATTCCCCTGCAACGTCGGAGATTTGTTAAATTATGACGATTCTGGGGTCATCGATTCTATCATGACACCTCATCGAATGATGGTTGTATGGCTAAATTCCTGACAGCGCCCCCCTCTTAACTGCATTTATAGGTGGAATGTACACAGTCATGGGTGGAGCGTAGTGGGAGTGCACTGCGGAGTGAACCCAGTGACCTCAGTTCGATTCGCAACGAAGGCCAGCAACATTGGCGACTCATATCTAACTTCTTATAATCTGCTAAAAATGATAGGTGGTTTCAAGGGCTTTACATGCTCTTTCATTTTATTATGCAATAAGCGTTTTCAATGCATTTGCATCGCGCTGTTACACTGTTGCACTTCTTTGTCTCTTATTCATTTATTGGAATAATTTCTAATTTTTGTCCCGTGAAATACTGTGTTACTTTATGATTACTACAAAGGTTTCATCCTTGCACAACTTAATTCTGTAAATCCCTTGCATTACATTGTAATTTCATACATCGTTTGCGTTGATTAGTTCGTACGTTGTGTCGCAGGAATCCCGCCTCCAGAGCTTGCAAGCTCACTGGGTATTTTTTTGTTGCTGTAATAACAAACATATATCTTCTTCGAGACC
>JAZEWU010000004.1:8602435-8616386 GCA_036362915.1 Geotria australis | reverse complement strand
GCGTTGCTCACGATGTCCGCCGTCGCGTCGCTCCGGCAGCCCTGA
Source organism: Geotria australis (assembly GCA_036362915.1). NCBI lineage: Eukaryota > Metazoa > Chordata > Hyperoartia > Petromyzontiformes > Geotriidae > Geotria > Geotria australis. The sequence continues at coordinate 8,616,341 of JAZEWU010000004.1, read as the reverse complement.
CGACTGTGAGTGTGCCCGCTGTCGCTCCCCTTTCTCTGCCCCGCCGCACCTTATTCGCGCGCGCCATCTCCTCGCGCGAGCACCCACCCGCAGTCGACTCGCTTGCCCGCCCGCCCGCCCGCCCGCCCGCCCGCTAGCTACCTCTTCGCTTCTCATCTTTGCCCGCCGTTCACCCGCTGCTGCTGGCCGAGAGGGTTGTTTTCGCCGCGGCGGCGGCGGCGGCTCAGCGCGCCCGGGGGGCGGTGGGTGGGGGGGGGCGAGTGATGGCGGGAGGACGACGATGAGGAGGAGAACCTCGAGGTCTTGCCGCGAGCGATGGTCGGCGGTATTTGTCTGTCGCGGGTCTTGTTGCGGCTCGGGAGGCGGTGGTTGTCTTTGTCCTGCTCGCGCGTCTGATTGTTGCGATTTGTCTGCAGTCCCGCGTGAGCGGCACGGTCGTGATGATGGGATGTGTTAAGCGGTGGTGTTTGTGGTTTGGTGGGTATGGTGTTTGCGCTGGCTATGGTGGGGCAGTATCGTCTTCGCAATGACCATCGCTGTCAACGTGAACTTCAGTGTTGCGACCGTCGTCGGCGTTATCGTCACAGAGATGGGCAGCAGCACCATCATCATCACATCAGTATAGCTTAATCGCCATCGCTAAAATAGCCAACCGCATCGTGAAGTCATCAGGATTTCTTCTTCATGGTTGTCTATCATGATAATTACCATCACGACCACATCAGCGTCACCACCATCATCGTTATCATTGCCATCATTATTACCGTCACCAACATCGTAACGATCGTAATCACAATGACTATCACCAACATGCCCATCACTAACATCAGGATGAGCATTATAATAACAACCAACAACATCGTCACCACCGCGATCGTCATCACCCCCTCCATGCGATAAGAATGCCTCTCTGCTGCTTGTTGACTTGGCCAAGCAGCAGAGGCCTAGGCCACGGTTGTGCAGTGGGAGCATCATCACAGTCACCGACGTTAATAATGATCAGCACGGTCGTGATCAACATAGTTAACATGGTACTGATGCACATTTTCACGGCTCGATGCATGAGAATTGCTTTCCAAAGCTGTTCTTTCGGAATAGCCGTGTCGAGCCCTCCCCCGGATATCCCGAAAGAGGAGCAGCGCTCAACACGGCCCATCCCGAAAGAACAGCAATTCTCATGGTTAACATCGTCATCAGCGCCACGATAATCCACGCCATTATCAATTTGATCATCATTTGATCGCTGTGCCCTGTGCAACAGCGATTGTCTTCTCTCTATCGGCTTTAACGCCTTCACTCCACGGGAGGTGGATTACTTGCTTCATTGTTGATGGGGGTCGTGTATTTGTACGTTTAGCGCTAGGCTTAAGCATTTTAGAAGTTTAGGTTGACCCTGCCCTGTGGGTGAAATCAGTCAACCTCCGGGTTGATCGATTGTTATTATTACTGAAGCGTAATGCGAAATTTGGCTTTAGATTTGGTCTCGTGTTCAGGACAAAGTCAACTACTATGCCAAATTTCGGCTTCAGAGCTGTTTTAGAACATGGTTTATATTACCCTGTACAGAATTAAGCGGTTTCTGACAATGAGATGAGACGAAATGCATCCATAAAATACAACGCTGCGTAATGCGTATATGCATCTTCTCAGCACTACGGACTGCAGCAATAACATTAATTTGTAAGTTAATGACGTTGATTAATGTTGCTTTCTAATAACGTAAACTGATTCGGCGCATTGTTAAATTGTTGACTAAAATTGTTAGCAAAAAATCAAACCGACTTGACGTGGGTCACAATGTATTTAAGGTGTTTCACGAATAAACGGTGCTACCCTATGGCCACATTTTTGCTAAACTGCTTTTGCATGAACGGTTTAGATTTTAGAGAGTTAGGCGCTGCTAAAACCGGTTTACTGAACGCAAGATGGTCTCGTGGATTAGTATGCACCGGGAGGAGAAAGTGGCAAAGTGAGAGCGCCGAGAATTGAGCCGTGGGCTACGAAGAAGAAGAGACGAGGCCACGGTTTATTATTCACCACCGCCTTCATTAATTCAACGAGGAGGATGAAGCGGCGGCCTCAGCGCGTTTTTTTGTTTTGTCTTTTGTCACGGCTGGGTTTAGGGTGAAGCTTTGGTTTAGCGTGTGGGACCGCAGCTGGTCCAAGCCCCCAACGCCGACTTGGTTCGGTCGCTTGGCCTGTGAACAGCCCGGACTGAAAGAGTTCACAAAAAGAGAAAAATGTTTGCTGACAAACGCCGGTCCTGAGGTTATGTCTAGTTAGGATTTGGACTTGTACTAACGCCTGCTTGGTTTGGGTCAGTACGAGGGCTGTTACTAATAGCTGAAAGACTCCGTGATTAAGGTTAGGACTTGGGCTAATGGCTTGGTTAGTTTGTTAGTTAAGGTCAGTGTTATGGCTAGTACAATTGTACAATTATCTCGACGGTTGTTGAATATTTATGGCGGTTATACAAATGGTCGTTTGGCTAGTTCACGAAGGCCATTGCAGCCATTGCAAAGGCTCACAACTAGTGCTTGGTTAACTAGTTGGTGAGGATTCAAGTGAGTGCGGTTGGATCGGTACAGGTCCAGCATTTGTTTGGCTCGTGTGCTCTCCGCAGAACCGCTTTCCCTGCTCCCCCTTGCAATGTTCGCCTCGTTCGCTTTTGGCTGCTCTTTACTTCTGGTGGTTTACAGTACCTTCATAAATAAATCTACGTCCAACTCATCATGCCCACTGCATTTTGCACAGCTTATGCTAAATATCCGATAGCGCCCGTTCTTAAGGTTGTACGAACTTGGCAGCACATTCGCCAGCAGACTAATATTGACGCTGCTTTGTAGAAACATGCGGTTTCGCTGTAAGCGTTCAATTCGGTTCTCACAGCATAATGCGTCGCATAATGTAGACAAGAAAGGTCGTTATACAGTGATACCGTCGGGGAGGTATTTTAAACACTTTTTTTTCTCTCACCGCAATGTTTTGGCAAGGGGAGCCGTGAAAACGTCTGGGATAACCAGTGGCATGATTAAGTTGTCAAAATGTATTTTTGAAAAAGCAAAACTATGCAAGGAAAGGAATCCTCACACATCACAAAAGTCACTTCGTACTCAAATACAAAATGGGACACTGTTCATTTGCAATCATGGCCCTGAGCCAGTGATCGAAATTCCACATTCCTATGGCTGAGGTCAGTCGTACTTGTACGATCGTCCTATGACTAATTAAACGTAAATATCCTTAATCTCTTAAAATGTCAGAAGATAAATAGAATTGAGCCTGGTTGTTATTTGAATTGGTGGCCAACTGAAGGGGATTGCCAATGCTGTAGGTGTGGGGTTGCAAGCTGGACAAAATATGACTATGTTGAGTTACCTCCATTGCATGGGGTTGGTCTTCCTGGATGCTCTTTCCTCCCACATGGAAAAACAATGTTACATGTATCAGTTAGGATTTAAAAAAACCTTAATTCAAGGCCCGCCTAGAAAGGTCTTGGGACACGTTGAGGCTTTCCTTGGTTAAATGGCCATCTGCACTGTTGTCCTCTCACAAAGTGGCACTGGTTTTTTTTATCAACATTTGAAGGATGATGTGCTTAGTTGGCTCGCTACCAAGATTCAAAATCAACATTCTGAATGCGAATCGAGTGCTTTGACCGCAGTACCACCCCTGTCGGATCTACATGCAAATGAGTTGCACTAATAACACATTATTTATTTTAGCACTTCTGAACTCATAATCTTAGACTCGTTGGTCATATCATTGGGGAGTCACAAGCAGTTAATATAACATCTGTGCAGATTCGCGAGGTACGAAACACGGTGCCTTTGGACAGCACCAAGGAGCACGTGAGATTCACCTCTGCGTGCAAGAACGGCCGGCGCCAGTTGTGAATGTTGTTAGCGTCACTCTTGCGTGATGTGCATTTATTTGTCGTGCAGAGCTCCTTGCCAAGGAGCCTTTGTCACCGTCTGCAAGTGCAGTGGTAGCGACTTGATCCCTTGATAGTGCTTTCACATGCTGGGGTGTCCATTAAGAAGTAGGAGAAATAATTATGCTTATTTGAATCGAAGTTGCCCGTTTTTAATTTTCATACGTTGAGGAAATGTTACTTTTTTCAAAAGCACAGTTGGCGTTGTGTGCTGTGTTTTGTACCGTGTTTTTACAGTAACCTCCCTTTTATAGCTGTAATTGGATGGAATCCATCCCGTGTAGCTTATTTTAACGTAAAGCATACCTACCACGTCCAAAATGCATTTATTCACTTGCATATACGTTTTTATTCTGTTTGCAAAGCAATGTAAATTTTTTGTGAATGTAGTACAAACATTAATCCAGTACATTAATCCAGTACTATCAATTTTCGAAGCAACTCTTATTCGAATCAACCACTCTCATTCGAACAAAAAGGTGGATTGAAAACCCAGTAGTGGTGGTGCTCACGCCTCTGGCAGGCAGCAGTGCTGTGGAATTTCAGCGGATCACAGCGAGAAAAGTACAGCTCGCTTTGACCCAGAGGGATTTTTGGCCACAGCGAGTTCCTCACTGCTGGGTCCTCAAGCTGGGGATAAAATCCCTGTTGGCCCAAAGGGTAAAAGTTTGCCCCTGCCAGCGTTTAAAATTGCGCTGCTGTGAGTGCGTGTAATGCACATTATTCATTAGACTTGCAACTATGCATCAGTTCGTTTATTAAAATCGGTTCTTGTGCTCACGCGACATACTGCTTATTGTATGCGTAAGAATGGCAGGTTTCTGATTCGTACGTGTCGTTCATATTTTGGCTCACAAGATGTGTGAATCGTAAAAGAGGGAACGTGCCCAAGTGGGTATCAATTGCAGATATGGAGTGATGAAATAAACGCAGCTCTCGGTGCCAAATTGGTTATTGCTTTGCACAACTGTCAGAAGTGGCAACAACTTGGAGGTTCCTTCATTCAGCAGTGAAATGATCATGGCTAATGATGATTATATAACTTCGTATAAAATATGGTTTACGTAAACCCTGCAGCCACCAGAAGTGCCACATCAACCACTGTTAGAAGCTAATAAATTATTGAATTAATTTGTGGCAATTCATCCTTTTACAAGGGGGCTCAATTTGTTTTACATGCTTATTACTGCTCACGATATTGCTTCTTACGATAGAACATCCGCATGGCAGTTAAGTCATCAATGGGATTTGTAAAGAAATACTTCTATTTTTATATGGTGCAACAAATAGACAGGGGGCATATTGTCAATCTGTTTATTTTGTTACGAAGTGGTTTCTGCCACCCAGGGTTTAATTGAATGTAGGAATACACGTTGTTTTTTGGATTTTAAACATGTTTAATGTGTGTCAAACAATCCGGCGATGTGATGTGATTAAAGGATTGGAAAACATTGATCTGGTAGACAATTCGATTCATGCTTGTATCTTGGGCATGGGGATCAAGGTAGAAGCGTTCACGTCGCGATCCCTGTCAAGTAAGTACTTGGTATTACCTGCAAATTCTACCAAACACTTCGAAGCCGAGCTGAAAGACAACGATGTCCAGAAGCTCAACAGATGCCAGAAGCCCGTCAGTCTGGAGCAAGAAGAGAGGCCAATGCCCGTCACCTTTAAGGCCAGCACTGACTTATATTAATGCTGAAGGGCTGTCTGCGACTAAAGAAGAACTTGTTGCAATGGGAAACTGTCATATAACCATCACGCTTCGAAGAATCGAATCGTACCTTGGGCCATAGGTATTGATATCGATCAGCGTGTCATGCCACCCCTAGCATTTACGAATCTGGATCAATCCTTGCCGTGTTAATTTTTTATCTGCAAAAGTGGGATGAAACGGGTTTTGCATTTTTTACGGCATTCACTTTGGTCCATTATACTCGCTGTGTTTTTTGTCTTAATGAATTTTTGTTACGGTAAGCAGTTCTCAGGCTATCTTATGCTGTTGTTGGAAAGCTGCTTGTGTGGGAGCACGCGTGTCGCTGCGTCTCTGATGCTGTGCCAGTGTCATCTAGGGGGCATCACGGGGGCGAGCTCGTGTTGTTGCATGTGGCGAGTGCGGTTGAAAATGTATACATTTCAATGAAGGAATTACAATTGAAATGCAGCCACATTGCGCATATGAGGGCGGGCCGCAACGTAGGCACAGCAGTGCGTCTGTTTTTCAATAACAGTAATGAGCAATTACGTGTTGAATTTCAATGGAGCGATGTTATTGCCGTCTCTAGGTCGGCGATTGGAGTGTTGATTTTGGCTTTACTTTGTGGTCTCTCACCGACAAATGCTTCCAGTTTTATGGGATATACACTTTTATTTGATGGTCTTGTTTAGTGCCTGCTGATATGAGTGTGGCTGGTGTAACTTAAATGCAAATGTAAAGGGGATTTTTGTCTATAAATTCATCTGGGTGGAAACTTTGCACATTCAAGTACAGGATTATATTTTACTGCAGATACATGGCTGGATTATTATCGCAACTAATGTAAATATTTGTCAGATTCTTGGTGAAAGTTCGGCAAATGCACAATGTTTTGCTTGGTTAGTTGGTATGTTAATGTGATCAAAGCATTCCGAATTTATAAATTGTTTAAACTTTCCTTTAGTAAGCAGCTAAACATCACAATGCAGGACCTGTCTTCAAACGAGATTTTTAGATTAGAGAGGCTTGCTGGATATATAACGCGAATTGTTATTTTCCCCCAATGTCCAATCCGTTTTGTTTACCTCTGAATGTCATTGCCGTGTTTGATAAGTAAGGTAATTTGCCGCGCATCTCAAGTCCTGCATTATGCTCACTGCCTTTGTTAGCTAGCACACTGTGGTTTTTATGACTTGAAGTGATAGCATCGCTCCAAACTCTCCCACCTCTGTGTTTCACCGACTTGCTGAATTTCGGGTCGTAAAGTGTGTCTGAGCACTGAATTAGCATCACCTGTGTGAACTCACACCTGGTTACTAATTATGGCTAAGCGTTCCATAAATAGGCCAGGGCTGTTAGGTTTTTATTGCGGTAGCGTCCTAAAAATAGCCTGGGAGCACGACGAGGGTAGAGCGGTGGAAGAAGGAGCAGGTGCTCCCGGGCATGTTGTGTTTTAGATAAAGTTGGTTTAACAAAGTACAAATCAATACATGATGTGTGCCCCAAATGCCCCTTTTCACTGCTCGAATGCCACACGTGTTATCTGGGCCCCACCACTCACCTCCTGGCTGAAGTGAGCTGCAATAGCTGCAGGGGTATGTGAGGGGGGGGGGCGTGCATGTGTGATGGGGCCTTATGCGTAAACTTCATCAGCCATGATGTATCCACTGCTGGATGAATGTATCGCGGTGGCAGACCTCTCAGGGTTATTTTTTCCTGCCTTTGGATGTTACTTTGTTGTCAGTTTCGACCATCAGCTGTTATCTTGCCCTGATGTGTCCTGTGTGAATTTTGTGATATTTCTCTGCTGCTTTTCCAGCTCAGTGTAATTCCAAGCACGCACCTCTCCGTGCTTCTTTGTATTTTTGTTAAATTAAGTTTTTCTTTGTCAAAGTGTTCAATTCATGTAATGGTAGATAATATGTAATGCTTGAAATCTTTGTTTCGACTGTCGGGAAGCTGATTTTAATTTTCAAATGTAATTTCCTTAAAGCTCTCCAACATGCTCTCATATTTGCCTCTTTAATCATGTTGATCTCCGGTTCGCATTCAGTATTTTCCCTCGGTATACATACTCTGATAAGTTTTTAAGTTGTCCCACTAGTTCTTCATTTATTAAGCTAACTTATTGCGTGATTAGTTTTTTGTTCTATATGTCTTGTAGCCAACATTTTAGCCAACCTTATTACGTCATTGAATTTTTTCCTGTAGTTCATTTCAATTGGTTGTTGTAATGACTTATCAGCAAATCTGAAATGGTTAACCATTTATCCGTTTGTTTATGCCTCCATAACTTCAATCACGTTCTCAGCTTGGATGTTCCATGTTTGTAAATACATTTTTACGATATCAATTTGTTTGCATGACCGCGTTAATTTCCAGTGCATCAGCCTTTTCACATGCTACAGAAACCAGGCATAATCGTATTTGATATACATACATTAATGCATGCATAAATGATCGCTTTATTTTTTCCTCAAGGGGCTTTTGAAGGGTTTCTCCAGTAGATGGTCGACGAGAGTATAGTATGTGTGTGAGGCGGGTGACTAATGGGTTGGTGCGTTCACACATATATCCTATTGTTTGAGGGGTGTTTAAAGGGGTTCATGTATAAACCTTTTCTTAAATAAAGTAAGCTGTAAGAGAGAGTTGCATACATTAATGCGCACGTACACATATATGCTGCTGTTGCACGAGAACTGTGTGAAGTGGTTCATCAATAGTCAAATGAATAAAGTGCGGTGCGTGTGGCGAGAGTGATGAATGAATGGGCATGCACATATAGGATGTTGCATAAAGGGTGCTTGCTTTAATGAAGTAGGGTGTGTGTAGGGACGCCCGTATGAATGAGTGTGTTCATCAGGGAGTGCGAGTGAACTGGGCCCTGTATGAAAGGCGGTGTGTTTGAAGGGAGCCTGTATTAACTTAAATGTGTTCGTAAAGGGGGGGTGGGGGGTGGTGCGTCAATGAAACGATGCATGCACAAAGTGGTGAGTGTTTGGTGGGGTGTACGTGTGTAAGTAATGGTATTTTGTACATGGTCGGTTGTATGGGTCTTGGTGTGTCCAAGTGATATGTGTGTGTGAGATTAAGCGATGTGCTGGTGGCGGGGCGTGTGTTCGAATCCCGCTCACGGCCAACATCAGTGACGATTTTCTGAACCGGACCTGGGCTTCCCTCTAGGTCGACTCAGCCTCAAATGATTGCCTGGTGCGGTGTGTAAACATTTCCACTTGGGAGACAAAGGCGGCCGGGCGTGGTGCTGGTCACCCACCTCCTCTTGTGCCGTGCCGACCTTCATAGGTGCTCGCTAAGGGTACTTGCCCCTACAGTGTGTTAAGGCTATACGGGAGATCTTCTTTGTGTGTGATGGTTCCACACCAGTAATGGTGACGGTGCGTGCGGTTATCCGAGTTGTTGCGTTTTGCGAGTCCAGACCAGAGTGAGCCACCGGCGCTCTCCACATTCCCGGAGCCTGGACGTGAGAGGCGGACCAGCCGACATGATTTATCTCCCGTCTAAGAGCTTGTCTCAATTTTGATAAATGTCCCGCGTGCAAAGATAGCGCGCCTTTGATAAGGCTCCCCGGTGTTTGTGCGCCTCAACGTTGTTGTTGTTGCTGCCGCTGCGTTTTTTGAAAGGGCACCACATGCCATAGATGGCTAAAATATCTGAGGGCCATGTCCCTAGGAATAGCTTACTTGGAAGTGTATAAACACAACAGGGGTGGCTGCTGTTGCGTGCCTCTGAGCTGTGTCCATTGTATCGGCCGACATTCATGTTGTTTTAATGTACAAAATGCAGACCGGCCCTTAATGCTCAAGGCTCTGGCGGGTGTTGGGGTAGCATCTTGTACCACAGGTCTGGTTGGTTGGTCATCGCCACCAGCATAGCGTTGCACCACTGCCTCCAACCTACGCTCGTAAAAAAAAAGAAAGTTTTCAACGGTGGCGCACTGGCACCAGGGTAAACAGTTTGACAGTAGTTTTAATAAAAAATAATAATTTTACATTTATAACGCGCACATATTCATTCACTGTCGAAGGTACTCCTTCGACGAGAGAACGACTCAGAGGCGCGAGGAAAGCGCAGAGAGGTGGAGGAGGCAGCCAGGCGGTTTGCCGGCGCCATATTGCCACACACTGCTTTCTATATATTAGGATGTTATCGGTCAATTAATTAATGAGTATTTTTTTTTATCGGGCGGGAGTAGACTTATAACGATGCGTCGTTTTGTAGATTAAGACAGATTGTCTCACGCAGTTGAGACGTGCGTGTGAATAACTAATATACAGTATATATATAGCGTACTAATGTTACGTGTAATCTAGTGGACTGAACGCTGTTGTAAATTAAACGTAAGAATTTAGAAAGAATCCAAATGAGACAGCGCTGCTTTGGTATTGCCTGGCGATTCTGACTTTGAAACGCCCGCAGATTATTAAGTATTTACACTCCACCCCTGGGGTTTTGGATATTGTCAGAATTCACGGAGATGATATTGCACAACATGGGCAATACCATGGGATTGCTTTGTTACAACGGGGTGCGGCTGCACAGTGTCTTCGTGGTGTCACAAGTATGTACTTAGAAGTATATTAGCATCAGGGCTTTACACTTGTATTATAACGTGAAAGTATCGTGTGCTCCACTCAGAACTGGCGATCTAGCGGTTATACGAGTGATTTGATTGTGAACTTACAATAAATCCACGGATAATTATTACAATCATCAAATAATTGCTTAAGTTCAGTCAACGTTCTCCTGGGCGGTGTGGTCTTTGTAAAATAATACCTTATCAGAGACAATGAGTTGGCACAGATGAGATTTTGGGTTGGAATTCCAAGTTTCAACTGCCTGTGATTAAACTGGGCTCTCAAATTCAGAGCATTGATTGTCTTAGTCAATTAAGCAATGAGCTTACTTTGCTTGTTCAAGTTTGGAGATGTAAAACTCTAATTTTGTCTAACGGGCAACAGGTACTCATTGCTGGGTATGTTAAACGTGTCTATTCTACTGATGGAGACTTCATCACGTGACTTCAGACTTAGTTCTGCGGCAACATCTTCCAGGACCGTAATGTAAACGCAGTGAGACGTCTTGCTCTAAGACTTCGAAATGCGAATGTCACCTTTCAGCACATTATGGCAATAATTGTGTAAATCTAATATTTGTAAGTTTTCAAAAAGCACACAGGCGAAGAGAGATGTTTATCTGGCCTTGCCAGGACGACCGATGGCAAACTGAAATCTGCCGTGGCCGTACAGTGGAATATCCCACACTCGGCGGGGCCTAATTAGGCGGGACACGCACAGCATGGGCGCCTAACCAACGCCGACAGTGTGGCCTTTTCATGGCCAGGCTGTGTGCGGCAGTGGGGGGAGAGGCGAGGGGGATGGGGTGTGTGGATGCAGGACGGCCTGCTCCTATTGAGGCAGGACGTCCCGCGACCTGAGGTGGGCCTTCTGCGGTTTGTTGGGGTTTTTTTTGGTGCGCGCCCTAATCTCACTTGAAAAGGGTGGGGGGGGGAGGTTTGTTTCTTTAAACATTTTTATTAAATAATGTTCCCGCTTAATTTTCTGAAAGATTTATAGATGGCCGGGCACACTCGAGACTAAATATTTTCAGTCCTAAGTTGGTGCAGATGATTGATGCCCCTTTCAGACGGGTTTTTATTGTGACATAAAATATAATGGCGTTAAAGGGAGACCCACAGAGAGGGGACACTTTGTCGGCCGGCGTGCGTATTTCCAAATGGCGAAATGCCACTGCCTAATCCTGCATTAATGCGATGACATGTTGAGAAGCCGGTTAAAACAGAGAGCGTGAGACGCGCCCCATTGGCTGGGACGCTCAGGAATGTGTCGATCTTGGGGGGGAAAAAAAAAAGTTTGGAAAATTAATTTGGGGGTGAAATTTGGCCGTGGCAGGGGCTTCAGCAAACCCGGGCACCGGGCCCAGTGACTGAGCAAGCGAAAGCGCCGTGGCACGCTGGAAAATGTGCCACGTCGAGGCTGTTCTGCCCTCGTGCGGGCAATGGAGGAGGGGCCGACGAGGGCAACCGCTGCCTCCCCACCGTAGCCGCCGCCGCCACTACTAACCCCCCCCCAAGCATAGCCTCTCTGACCGACGGCTTGCTGTTGCTTTTGGGGCAGAGAGAAACTGATGCGGGGATGTGTCTTTCAGCACAGTTGGGTTTTTTTTGGAATCCTATAACTCCTCCTACTGCTTCTGCTGTTGCTTTCCCTCACCCCCCTCCACCCACCATCTCACCTACCACTAACCAGCAACCCTACCCCCACCACCACCACCATCAACTACAGCTTGCACGGCTCCCGAAATTCAGCAGCACGCACGAGGGCCCGACAGGGTGAGAGGTTGTGGAGAATGTCAGTCGGTGATTTGAGCTTTGCCAGGTCCTTAGCCTGCGGCCAGTGCTACCTGCACTGCACAGGCTCTTCGCTTCGCTCAAAGCGTGTCTGAGCTGTTACCGAACTTAACGCGAGCGCACGCTTTGTGCCATCTCACTCGCTCTTTCGGTGATTTATAAGTATTGATGTAGGTTAGTTTTTATTATTTTCGGTTTTTTTTTTACGCTGCTACGAAAGGCACAGGACGTTTATATAAATACGAAGAATATAATTAGTTTACACAGAAAAACCTCGCCCGTTTTATTTTACAGAGAGGCCTGCTGCGTTGGGATGTTTGTCCATTTCGGTTTGTTGAAGTTGTTGCCTGTTAGAGGAAACTGGGATACCTGGAAAAAACCCCACCAAGCATCCGCCACTCAACAGATCCTTGCGGATGAGTTAATCAACCCGCTAGCTGTTCTCTCGTATCCTGGCCACTTCGCTGCCCGACAGTTTTTGGAATTTGACAAATCTGCGTGATCCATTGAGTGCTCGATCACAAGCGTGCCCTACCACAAAAGTTACTATTGTAGAGGCATTACTTCGGTCCATTGCATTTCGCTTTGATGTTGTTGTTTGTGACTCTTTGGGCTTTGTAATTACAAGGCTTTGTGTTTTAAACACGGCGTCAGAGCACTGCTAATAGTTCTTGCCGGAGACGTGATCATTTTCAGCGATAACATTTATAATATAGTTGTATATTTCAGTGCCATTGCCGAGCGTCGGTTATAGGGCACTTTGTAACTGCTCTCGTTTATTGTTATTATGAAGTGCCCACAAAATAATGGGTAAACGATTTGGTGGTTAAGTATGTGATGTCAGGCAGCGTTCATGGCGCCACTGCTCCTTAGGCATGTAAATCATAATTACAGTATATGAACGGGAATACAAATCTGTGCCCTGATAGTGATGGATGTTAAGTACGTTATTTTATGAACGTTTATCGTAGTAACTGATTTGTAGAAAAATCTGGAGAAAACCCATACTCACCAGACCTGGCTCCCAGTCCCTTCCACGTGTCTCCACAGCTAAAGATTCCACCACAGGGAAAGTGCGATACGAAGCAATGTGTACTGTCACGGTGCATTGAGGAGCTAGACAGCGTGCTTCCCTGTGGGGATTACATCTTTTGGACATTGGTGGTGGACTGAGGATATTGCACTTTAAAAGAACCGTGTAACATAATAACACCACTTCATCAAACGATATTGCCAACTGTGTCAAGATACAGATGTTTGATCACCTGTTATAGATCTAAACATTTAAGAAGAAACGGCTTCTCCGCCAGCGTACTTGAGAGCCACAACTCTGCGCAAGCCGCCTGTGTCAAGCTGATCTTTATGCAGGATCATTTGACTTGAGTCGTGAGGCGCAAATGTCGGAGAGCTAAACTAAGACATCTTAGCGAGTTGTAAGCATTGCAAGGCAGACGTACAAAGCTGACCTAATTTTATTTTCTCTAATGCCTCTGTGCAATGTTTTCATTTTTGTAATGTTGTGTACTGCTCTTATTACGATTTGGATGGCACTTGGTTAGCTCATGCTAATCTCAAATGGTCCATCATCCGACCAGGGCTAAGAATTACTTTCTCTTTGTACTCTGAGCAGTGAATTTTTACGCAGAAAGGTATCCCCTCCCGTCATGGGAATATGGAATCTACACCATCACAAGTTGAGATGAACAGCGGCCCACGGCTCACACGAGAATGGAGACTGCCCAAAAAAACCCCCGCAGTACTGTAACATTCGGTGCTGTGTGTAGCAACGGTACGGGGGTGACTTAAGACTTTTTGTTCTAGCGTTTAACACGGTTGCTGCCCACGGAGTTCGGTATTATTTCTTGGGCCGTGCTCTAGCGGCGAGCGC
>JAZEWU010000004.1:8570032-8591990 GCA_036362915.1 Geotria australis | reverse complement strand
TCTATAGCCCCGCCTAGTGTGGATTAGAGGTGACCGAATGAACATCGGAATTACTTCTGTGAAGTCACCTTCCAGAGTCAGTTCTGTCACAAGTACCTGTGACAGTCCTAAGTGGAGATTTCCTTTTATAACAACATGAATCTCATGACAGAATTGTAATGTCGCTTGGAGGACGCAAAACAACTTCGTATTTGTAGCAACTGGTCACCAATCTCCGCGCACTCCCATCTGTCCGTCTGTCCCCCGGGGGAGCATTGTGTCGTTTCTGACTCCGCGCCGTACCCCCCGCTGTCACGCGCCGTCGCGCCCAGGCATCTTCGCGTTCAAGTGTGCGCGCGCCGAGGAGATGTTCAACCTGCTGCAGGAGAACATGCAGTGCAACCGGATAAACGTGCGCGAGGAGCCGACGCGAGACCGCCTGCACTCACACGCCGAGTCCGAGCTGCCGCGTACGCCGCGCACGCCCACCAGTACGCGCACGCACACACACACACACACACCCTCGCATACACGCATACACGCATACACATAACATAACATCCGCCATTCGCCACTAGGTGGCGGTGACGTCACCCCGGCGCCTTTGCCAGGCCATATGCACCTTGAGGCCACGTGAAGTGTCGAAGGCTCGCCGACAGGAGGTCACAGGACAGACCCGGGTGTCACGGGCCGCCTGACCGAGATGGCTGGCAGATGCACCACCTGAGCTCCCAACTTTGCCAACTTGCTGTGCTTTGGCCGCTCGGCGCTCGGCTCGCTGTTGTGTGCGTCACTCCTCCGTTGTTGCTGGAGGGCGACTGCCTCGAACGCCCAGTAGCATCCTTCACGAACCTCCTCCACAGAGGTCGATCTTAACACCGCTGGTACCAGAGGCACTTTTCTCGCGCCTCTGAGTCGTTCTCTCGTTGATGAATACCTTCGACATTGAATCAATATGTGCGCGTTATAAATGTTAAATTATTATTAATTATTATTATTAGCTCCAGGTCCTCCTGTGCCGCATCAATCCACACGCATACACACACACAAAGATCCCCGCCCCTCCCCATGTAGCCTTTAAAAGAATGTTGGGTCAACCGCTGTAAGTGAGCACCTATGAAGGCCCACATGTCACTCGAGGGGATGGGTTGCCAACATCACGCCTGACCGTCTTTGTCTCCCCCAGCACTGACGTTCACACAACACCGCACCAGATACTCATTTGAAGCCGAGTTGACTTTGAGGGCGACCCGGGAGCAGTTTAAATATTTGCCGTCGCTATCGATCGACCGAGGATCAAACTATTCGACCGTCTGTCTCCGTCTAACGTGCGTTCCCGTTTCTCCTCTCGTTTCCCCGTCGTTGCCGTGCACCCGTCCCGCGCGGCCCTCCGTCGTCCCCCGTTTCCCTGTCGCGCGACACCTCGCCAGCTCCGGGCTACGGGCAGCAGTACCCGCGGCGGATGTCGTACGAGGAGAGCTCGTCGCACCCGTCGAGTCGGCACCCGTCGGTGGGCAGCGCGCGCCTCCCCTCGGTGGGCGAGGAGTCGACGCACCCCCTCATCGTGCCCGACGAGCAGGTTGGGCGCCCACACTGACGGGACGGGGAGGGTGGTCGCAAGTTGTGTGGTAGTAGTACAGTCGGGCTAACGGATAAATCGTAAAATATCAAAGTAAATTTACGTTTTCGTTATATTAAGGCATCCCCGTGCCGTGTCGGTTACTGGGATTGTTTTAACCGTACTTGCCCATTGCGGGTTGGTGAAGGAAGGTTGCCCAGGATCCATTCAGATATGACTTCCCGCCGCCAATGTTTGCGGCTGCTGGGAATTAAACTTGCTGCCATTTTTTTTCAAATGTGACATTTAAAACTGCTGAATAATCAACTCCTGAATGAATGGTTCTGCAGGACAGTTTATCAAACCGCCGTGTTGGTCAATCGTCTCATGCCCACTTCGTCTATGCAAAGAAAGAGTGCCCCAAGAATTAGTTAAAATACTCATGTGAGTATTTATATATGGCCCACCCCAAATTTAATCAGATTTTCACCCAAACGTCACTTTCCGTGTGTCCACGCGTGTCTCCACGTCTGTCGCCGCGTGTCTCTGTGTATGTGGCAGCCATAAAAACCTGACACATTCGCTTTGACTTAACACTGCTGCCCCCCGCTATCCCGCCAGGTACACACGTACGTAAACACCTCCAACGTGCACGAGGAGCTCGGCTCCAGGTCCGGCGGTGGCTCCACCACCGTGAGCTCGGCGAGCGCCCCGCCAAACGGAGCGAGCGGGGGTTCGGCCGCCGCCGCCGCTTCTTCCGTACCGGCGGCATCGTCAGCAACAGCCGAGCCGGGGCCCGCCACGGGGCCCCGCGGCTCAATGGAGGAGCGCAACCCGCAGGTGCAGCTGGAGTCGCAAGGAGCCAAGTTTATTTTGGGACCCACGCCTGCGCAGAAACGCGAGCTGGAGCGGCGGCGCCGGCGCGAGCACCAGGACGGCGACGCCCAGCAGCAGCAGCAGCACCACCTGTCGGCCGTGACGCTCGCCAACACCAACGCCAACGCCACCGGCGTGCACGCGGAGGACGTCGTCGTCCTCCCGGTCACGTCCGGCGGCCGGAAGGAACTGAGCGTCGGCAACAGCCACGGCACCGGCAACAACAATCGGCTGGTGTACGAGAACGTCAACGGCTTGCCGCCGCAGACGCCCGGCGGGCAGTCCGGGCGGGCGCCGGCCGAGGCGCACAACGGGAACCCCGCGGTTACGGTGCCGTTGCCGGCGCCGGTGGGCGGACGGACGCTGCAGAACTACGAGAACTGGCCGACGCTGCCCTCGGTGCGCGAGGAGCCGGCGGGCGCGACGACGACGACGGCGGCGGCGTCGCGCACGCCGCTGCGGAACGGCTACCACCCCGGCGCCGCGGGGCTGGCGGACGCCCAGGCTGCCGGCAAAGGCCACCCCGACCTGCTGCGCAAGCGGGAGGCGGCGCCCACGGTGTTCAGCTTCGAGTTCCGGCGCGGCAGCCTGCTGCAGCAGCACCACCACCATCACCACCACCATCACCACGGCGCGGGTGGCGGCGGCGGCGGCGGGGGCTTGGCGGCGCTCAACTACATCCAGGTGGAGCTGGACGAGGCGGGGAGCAGCGAGGGAGAGAACGGCGGCGGAGGGGGCGGCGCGGCGCCTCGCACCCCTCGCACGCCGGGCACGCCTCTCCCGCAGACGCCAACGCGGCGCACGGAAGTGTACGCCACCATCGACCTGGAGAAGACGGCCGCCATGTCGAGCCTGCAGCGCGCGCTGCCGCGAGACGACGGCACCGTCCGCAAGACGCGGCACAACAGCACCGACCCGCCCATGTAGGGTCGGGTCCGCTGCTGCGGTGGAGGCCGTGGCGTGTCCCCCGGCCCTCCTGCCGGTGGCTCGCGCCGACGTGCCCTCGGCGCTCCGCGACCCGCCGCGTCGCGCTCGCCGCGAGCTTTGTTAGGCCGGGCGAGCGCGGCGCGGCCGTCCCGTCTGCCGCGGAGGGCGGTGGGTGGGCTTCGTCTGGGTTGCCTAGGGGTGGGGTCGGGTGGGGTCAGGGTGGGTGCACCACAGTGTTAGAAGTATTCTACCTTGACGAGCGCAGGCCTCGTCTCCCGGAGAGGCCGCGGCATGCAAGAGTGTACGCCGGTTAACGCTGTGTTGCTGGACGAGGGAAGACCGTCGCTTGCCGCGACGCGGACAGTCCCGGGCGCAGACGAAGCGCCGACTGTACTGGAGGCCTTGAGGCCGAGCGTCGCCCACGGTTTGGGAGCTGCGCCCGTGAGCGCGCGGGTCGGAGCGGGGGGGTGGGGGGGGGGGGCGACGTCCTGCCGGCAGCGCCGGGGTGGCCGGATTCTCGGCCAAAGGCGGGTCTTGTAAATAGGTCTTAAATTTTGAAACGGTTACTGATGTGCCAACTGTTCGGGTCAATTAAACGAATGCATTTTAGTTAGCTTTGAAGCAGTGTGTGAGAGATGAGTGCCATGGAGGGATAGGAAGGCAAAGGAGAAGGCTAGAGGAGAGAGGTGGCAAGTATGGGTGAGCGGTGAGAGGTGAAGTGTTGCGGAGGTGCGAAAGGGCATGATTGACATTTCCAAGGAAAAAATATTAAACCAGTGCCATTCCCCACTTTATTTGAGCTGCGTAAAGCCTTGTCCTGATCGTAATGGCGTACGAGGCCACATGCCTGTTTTTACTATAATTGTTGTTACTGTGTGAATATTGTTTTTTTATCACCCCATTCCTGTTGACGGTGGAGAGGAGTCCAGCTGAAAGCTGCCTTGCCTTCCCAGCATGCAAAGCGGTGGATCGCATGGGCCTTGCTCGCTGGGGGGCAAGCGGGGCTGTGTTTACGGAATTCTCACTCTCGGTACCTGTACGCGCTTTAGATGTGCGACTCATTCCGTGCAAATAAGCTTTCTTTTCTTTTTTCTTTTTCAATTACAAAAAGTGCCCATAATGGTTCGAGAAAAAAATATTCTGCAAAAATTAGTTCCCAGAAACAGACCAATTTAAAATGTGAATGTGTGCATTCGTGTTGTGTGTGTGGGTTCGTATGTGTAGCTGTATGATCGGCGCACGTCTCTAAGCGTCGTTTTGTTTGTAAACCTTCACGGTACGTCTCATCGTCTCACGCTACCAAAAACAACACCACAGCGGTGTCCCGTTCCTCAGCGCCCGTGCACACCGCTGCAGTTGTACATAGACCTTGTCCTGCATTGGCGGCACATTGCGCGTCATACGTGTGGCTTTTTTTCACCTTTGTTCTTTTTTGTTGTTGTTGTATATCATCGTCATAGATGTGTCTATGCTTGTTCTTGCTCGTTTTGTCACTTCCATGCTTTCGGTTTAACAAGTGCCATGGTGCTTGGTGGTACGTTGCGTTTGCCTTGCGCGGTCAAACGTTGGAACACTAGCGAACGGAGGTACGGTACCAGCGGTCCCAAAGCGTGTGAAGGTTTTGAATCTCATTACGTTTAATAGGGGATGGAAGTATTTGATGAAATAAGGAGAATACACGAAACTTACTCTAAGTTGACGGACCTCAAAGAGCAGTTTGTGTTGATATAAGTCACGTTCCGTTAATTAGCGTTATTGTTAATTAGCGTTCCGTTAATTAGAGTCCTGACCAGTCAGCGTTTACTGAATCGCCAAGACTTGCCAAACCGCTTTGGGCGCACATAGCCTTCATCAGGCGTGGGGAGCCTTTACTTAGGGCGTTCGTGTGAATCCGTTAAGTAATATCGATTTTTGTTTTTCTCTCCCCGCATAGAGAGTTCGTAATAACCCCTCTGCAGACACTAGATGCAGCTACATTTACCGCAGTGTTAAAAAGAGCATTGTTCATTGAATCAAATGGCTAAATCTAATCCGAGACATACATGGAATCTCTGGGAGTTGAATAATTATACGCCCCTAGCAATAACTGTACAGTCAATGCAGGGTATCCCTTTGGAAGAGAAGTAACTTTAAAAAGCAATGCAGGTCGAGCTGGTGGATATTTAACATAGTGACTTCACTAGAATTACCGAAGGTCGTTTTCTCTCACAAAGCACCCTCTCAACAAAGCTAACGATGCTGGGTTTTTCATTTGGGTTGGCCAGTGTTAATCCACAGACGACCCTAAAGAACTCTGCTGTTGTTCCACCGACTAAGACATTGATGTCTCTCACGGAATAATCCCGCTCAACAGCATCCCCAATGCTGAACTTCTGAAGGTTCTTGTGTGGAAATTTTAGACGAATTAGCCGAAATTTCAGACTACTCTTGAATGCCAAAAAATTAGAAATATGCCAGTTTTGTGTGCTGAGTAATCACGTTCTCATGGGGTGAAAACATGTCGATTCGTGGTTCTTTTTAAGTGCTGCACCATGCCGTTTTAAGAATGTGACCTGAAAGGGGACATCACAGATTTAATTACGTTCCTTTAAACACCATTAGTTGCATATGCAACGGTCTCGCATGCCCTGCTGCAGATGTAATCATCTCACGCCAATCAAACCAAATCATGTTTTAGTCCACAGCTGGAATACGCCGATTTAAGTTACAAACCAAATGTATAGTTGCGTGAGCATTCAATGGTGACTAGGCCGAGACTGTACACTCGCACACTTAAGAGCCTAGTTTAATCACGGGTGGCTGAAACCAGGAGTATAATCCAGGTTATCAAGCCCTGCCAGCTCACACACACTCCAGTATTTTTTATCACAAGTGTTGAAAAAACAACTTAGTGACCCACTCCACCCATCAACCTTTTGGGGTAAATATGTGGGGAAAAAACTGTGGTTATGCCAGTTGAGAAAGTCGTCGCTGGTATGGGAATGTGGAATATCACTGGCCCACGGCAGCCAAAATACATGAGCATCACCGCAGTATTAGTGGGAGGTAGAAACCATTTTATCTTTAATTGTGGCACCATGCAGGAAGGGCGACTGCTTCAATAGAGGCTGTCATCCAGCAGTGGAAAGACCATGGCTGCTGTTGTTGGCAGTGTGATATCAACCGTGTCATGAAGCAAAGCAACCTCGTCAGTCACTCGTCTTGCTTGATCGCTTTGGGGATGTTCGCCGAAGATGTCTCCGCAGTTCAACGTGTCGAGTCCCTTTGGCTGGGATAGATGGCGCTCATTTACGTTTTGTCACATGTCAGTCGTCGGATATATTTATCAGCTTTAACTCTAAAAGCCAGGCTCGGTAAAATTAGTCAAACGAGGTTTCCGTCGTTCCTGATACCATGAGGCATGGCTGGCTCAGGGCTTAAACAGTGCCATTGAGCCACCCAACGATCTTGACGCTCAACTCCTTACAATTGATCGGCCATGCATCATAGTGCAAGAGCCTTGTGAGACTCGGTGAGTCTGGACAAATGCATTATATCCAAGTGGTGGACAAAAACATTTGTGACCATAATCCTAGCCCCAGAAATAGCCCCAGCGTCTAACCGTAACGTTACCTTATCATACTGTAGCCCTATCAATAATCCTGACCCAGATATCTATAACTACCCATCATCATCATCATCATCTCTTTATCAGTCTGTTGCTAGTGAGGTAAACAAACAGAAGTTATTGTGTCTTAGGTTGTCTCAGTGACGTAGTGTGTGGTACGGTGCAGTGTGGTACAAACCCGACGAGAATGAAGCTGCCAGACATCATTGTGACGAGTATTCTACCTACTTACAGACCGTTGTTACGAGTGTTATTGCGCCTCTGGTGACTGGTACGCGACCGGGCTTGGGTTTCGGGTTAGGGACTAGTCGGGACCAGTGTTGATTGTGCCAAATGATAACGGGCAGGGATTCTATAACAGTGGAGTGATTTCTTCCAGGTGTTATTGCATTATAAACGTGTAATGCACGTGCGAGTTATTTTTGCCCATTCACAGTGTGCTGTCATCGCTGCAATCAGTCAGACTTAAACGTACTGAATTGGTGGGAAGAAGAAGATTTGGCGACGTTAAACAATTAAGGTAACGTAACAACATTAGAGATACGAATGTAAACGAGCAGTTATGGTTTTATTTTTTTCACGAATATTCGAGGTACGAGAGAGAGAGAAAAAGTTTAAAGGGCTCGCTGTCAAGGTGGTGGCCAGCTTCGGTACGCCAAACACCTCATCTGCTGCTGCTGCACACCTGGCTTGAGTGTTTGTCTGTGGTCGCAATATAGGCATCCTGCCCGTCAAGCTCGATCGTGGATCGCCGTTGCGGTGTCCCTGTACTCACTGAGAGTGCTTTCCGATGGACCGAGTCTCGGATTCCAAAAGAGAAGTGGTGTGATCGGGTATGAAATAAAAAAACTTGACCAATGTCACTTGTTTAGCGCACGATGGCCCCACATCCGAGCGCACCTTAATGTATCCATTCCTCCGCAGACATTTTAAGTGCCTTCGCTGTGCTGTACGAATTAAATCATGTGCATTAATTGTGCGTTGGCTGCGCAATCAGTGTTCCCCCCACCCCGCACACAACCGTAATTATGAATTATTGTTTATTTTTTGTAATGTCGTCTCCAAGTATGTAATTATTACCGTACGCATTATATTTCCGATGAAAAGGAAATTAAATGGAAACAACCATCAAAGCGAAAAACTGTAGTCGCGTATGTAGATAAAGCAGTTATGTACACTACCATGTACCATACGATGATGTTTAAACGTAGTTGAAATTGTTTATTCATTACAAAGATATAAGTGAGAAGGCGCTGTCCCCTGCCGTCTTGCCACACTACATGAATAAACCTTGTAATAGTCCTGTAACCAAAACCAAACACGCCTGTACTTGTGGTCTCTTTGCCCCCCCCCCCAATCCCCCTGTGTTTCGTGTGCGCCGTGTTGTGACGCTGGGAAAGCGCAGCCTGCAGAGTGTCCATATGCGAGTTCAGGTGCTGCTCTGGGTTCACTCGGTGTCGTCGTTATCACTACAACCATCACTGCCATCGATATATGATCAGAATCCTGGGTAAAACATTGAAAAGAGTTTACTTAATATATTCCCCATTTAACTTTAAATATCTATTATTGACATTCTGGTAATTGTTGTCTACTGCCGAGCATGCCATCTGCACGTGAAACAATCCCTGTGGTTGTGAGCCACCCCTCGCCTGTCTCTAGTTAGACGCGGGCCTCCCTTCGTCAGTCCCTTTCGATGTTGCTCTTTCCACCTGGGTCTCCGCGGACACGGCTGCGTCGCCGGTGCTGGCCCAGGCTTCAGATTTTGACTCCGGTCCCCGCTTGCCCAGAAATTCCATGAACACCAGCTTCTGTGAGGGGCCGAATCCAATACGAAATATCACTTGGGTGTCTACTGCAAGTTGTACTAACCCCTTTGACAACCAACTGTGCCGTATTCCCATTGGGAAGCAGGCCAGCATGGTTTGAGAACTGGAGTGACAATTGGTCAGGATTCGAGCACGGTCCAGGCGGCGTGGCTCGCTTTGCTCTGGGAGCTACACGCTTCCTCCCAGGCTGCCCCCCACCCCGGACAGTTGTGATATCACGGCCAACGGGCAGGAGATGTTGCTACTTGCTATCTTAACCTCAAATACCCACGCATATTTAAACACAGTTATGATTGTAAAGATCGGGGAGTAGGCGCGTTATGTGAAGGAGTATATTACGTGAAGGATTAGGCGAGCACCAGATTTATGGTGATGTGAAGGAGTTTAATAAGTCATGGGGGTCGGATGAGGGGTGCGAGGTGTTGCGTGTTTGCATGAACGGGGGGGCACCTGGTTGGAGGTATGCAGGGGCGGCAGGTGGAAGGGGGAGGAAGGCGGCTGGGGTCGTGGCCGGGGTCGCGGTATCCGCACCGGGGAAGGGAAGAACGCGGCGCCGCGGCACAGATCCCAGGCTACTCGGCGAGCGGAGGGGAGATGCACAGACACGGATAAATTACTCTTTACATTCAACGTTTAAAGGTGTAGGGGCGGCACGGTGGCGTAGTGGATAGCCCTGCCGCCTCACAGCAAGAAGGTCCCCGGTTCGTATCCCGGCTCGGGGGCCTTTCTGTGTGGACTTTGCATGTTCTCCCCGTGTCCGCGTGGGTTTTCACCGGGCACTCCGGTTTCCTCCCACCGTCCAAAGACATGCTGCCAGGTTAATTGGCGTACTGAGTAAATTTCCCCAGGCGCCCTGCGCTGGACGGACGTCCCATCCCTGGTGTTCCCCTGCCTTGCGCCCTGTGTCTGTCGGGATAGGCTCCGGCTCACCGCGACCCTGTACAGGATTCAGCGGTTTCTGATAACGGATGGGTGAGATGGATGGTTGGAGTATCGACGGGAGCGAGTGCGTGGTTTCCCTCACGGTCGCGCGGCTCTGCGAGCCTCCCGTGTGCCGACATGACGCTCTCGATGTGGGCCGCCGCCTGGGAGCGTCGCGCCTGCGCGGCGAGGTGCCGGTCCGGTCGCCCCCCGCTCTGCTCCGCGCGCCGCGTCCTCGCCCACACCTGGCACGGGGTCACCGCGGGGTCACCACGGGGGCAGATGTAACGAGGAGACTCAGAATGGCCACGTCGGAGGCACCGAGCCAACGGTGCTGATAGCCTGAGTTGCAGGTTTGGTAATGGGTGAGCGGCGCTGCCACGTCATCGTTCAAATCCCGGCTCGGGTGCCTTTCTGTGTGGAGTTTGCATGTTCTCCCCCGTGTCCGCGTGGGATTTCGCCGGACGCTCCGGTTTCCTCCCACAGTCCCAAGACATGCTGGTGCATATGTAAATTGGCCCCGGTGCCCTATGATGGACCGGCGTCCCATCATGGGTATAGCCCTGCCTTGCGCCCTGTGTTTGCCGGGATAGGCTCCGTTTTCTGACAATGAATGAATGACTCACGTCAGCCTGAGGATGGCTCCCGCTCCCCTCCACCGGCTCCTCCGAGGATCGAAGTTTTGGTGTTGGGAGTCTGGAGCTGCTGAGTCTCTCCTCGATTCTTGGTTCCAAGCTGTGGGGATATTTACATTTGTATTCATCATAATTTTCCGTGATCACTCCACTCCTGGAGCAAGACCTTCTCACACCGTGTTTGTTTTGGAGGGTTGTGGAAATATTTCACCACATTGCTCAGGGTGGGTTTGTGAAGAGGAAGAGCCCCTGGACCAGTCCAGATATCACTCGCTTA
This sequence comes from Geotria australis, assembly GCA_036362915.1. NCBI lineage: Eukaryota > Metazoa > Chordata > Hyperoartia > Petromyzontiformes > Geotriidae > Geotria > Geotria australis. The sequence continues at coordinate 8,581,381 of JAZEWU010000004.1, read as the reverse complement.
AAATGTTAACTCTGGCCAGGAATCAATGTCAGGTCGCCAAGATCATCGTGTAGGGTGCAAACTTCTGTGCTAACCCCCTTCCCCTAATTTTCATCCATCGTCAGAACCTACTTAATCCTGTACAGGGTCGCGGTGAGCACTGCAGGGCTATACCCAGGATGGGACGCCAGTCCATCACAGGGCACGGGGGAATTTTAGTCCGCAGGCCATGTCTTTGGACTGTGGGAAGAAGCCGGAGTGCCCGGCGAAAACCCACGCTGGAGCACATGGAAACTCCACGCAGAAAGGCATCCGAGCCGGGATTCGAACCCAGGGCTTCGTGCTGTAAGGCGGAAGGGCTACTCACCGCGCCACCGTGCCGCCCCCCCTAATTTGCAGCCCTTTGTCAATCAACTGTTAGCTTAAGCCCCCACCCCCACCACCCACATCTTGTTGGTCTGCAGGGTTGTTTGATCAAACTTTTCCACGATGGTCCGTTCCACCGTTCCCTCCAAGAAAAATCACATTATTTTGGTTATATTCTGACAGCACTATTATGGCGAGAAGCCCATTTCTCCTCGCTTAAAGTGAGATAAACACCGCGCTCACACTTGCTTGAGCGGCGAAACACTTTCACGTTTCATAGAGAGTGCATTGTTTTCGCGTGTAATAAGGGGCAGCCTGTGTTCGCACTCAACTAATGACAGCAGTAAAGTTTAGTTTTAGATTTTCTCGCCCGAGTTTCCACACCGCTGCCAACGGCAGCCGCCGAAATTTCATTTGGACGGAGCCAAAGCTGCGGTAAATTAACTTGGCGCCCATTAGCGGGCGGGTGCGCTCGGTGGGAAACACTCCCTCATTGTTCGCCCTCGCACAGGGCCGAGGTGTTTGTGGGCTAGTGTGTGAAAGGTCGTTAAGATTTCATTACCTTGCTCCAACGTATTTAGTGAGCGGTCTCGCTCGCTCGCTCGCACGCACACGGGACGGGTTCGGTTCCAGATTCTCCCCCGTGTACCCCATTTGCCGGCCGTGCTTACAGAATGCGTCCACTATTCGCCGTATAGAAGGCCGAGTTTGTTTATTTGATTGATCGTTTCTGTTGTTATTTTTTTTTTATAACGGGGGCTGTGAACGGTTTTTTTAGGTCGGCGCGTGTTGCCTCCTGTGACGTTCAGATCGGACAACACTCAGACAGGCTTTCTGAAACTGTGACTGTCCAGGCCAAACCAAGAAATATGGCACCTGCTGCTCTTGTCCCACTCCCTTGTATCCCGCTCCCTCTGCCCTCCTCACCTCGCCACTGCTGGTGTCTCCTCCGTCTGGCTGGCAGCGTCGCTCTGTGTGATGTTCTCCACCCGCAGGGTTCCGGCTGCCTGGCCGGTCTGCTCCGGCCGAGCGACGTGTTCCGCGTCAGTGTCTGTGTCCGTCTGGGCGCCGGTGTCTGCGTGGGAGATTCTGTCCGTCTGGGAGATTCTGTCCGACTGAACGACGGTTGTTGTCTGCGTGCCAGCGTCTCCGTGGGTGCCCGTGTGTGTTTGCGTGTGCGCGTCCGTCTTCGTGCGAGCGTCCGTTTGGGTGTCAGCATTTGCCTGTGTGCTCGCGTCTGTCTGGGCGCCGGTGTCTGTCTGCGGAGTGCTGTCCGTCTGAGAGCCGAATTCCCGTCTGTGAGGAGCCGTGGACGTGGGAGCTGGTGCTGTCCTCCAGCGTCGCTCCTGCAGTCTCAGACAAACACAGCGAGGTTCCTTACTGCGTGATGCCCACCTCCGATTCTCACAAATAAGATCGTCTCTCTGCTCGAGGGAGCAGATGGGGTGGCTATCCTCCTGCACCTAAGGGCCATTAAACACTCCGGGAAAGTGGGACGCAAAACATTCGTGTGGCGATGTTCCGACAACAGTTTCCCCAATGTTTACAGTGCTCCGAAGTCAAAGGTGGAAAGTCCGCATTCCCGTGGGATGACCGCTGTTGACTTTCTCCAAAGTGGTACTACATTTATGGACTTAGAGGGATCGCAATGATCATTAGGACACCTTGTTATTGCTTCCTCCAACCCCCACGGTTTGCACTTGGAGGCTCCTATTGTCCTGGCTCGAGGGGCCCGTGAGACGTCGGTTTGAGTCGACCATAACCTTTTACGTGAGAGTCAAATGCTTTGAGGTCCACTCAAGCGGGCTAATTTAGTCAATTGAATATTGGGAGGGGCAAAATCATAATCAAGAAAGTCTGACCGAGTCCAATTTATTTTTGCGCGGCAGAGAACACGAGGAGTTCCTACACACCTAGGCAACTGTTTTCCATACTGCCTTCTACAGCCATTTTTATATTTGGATTCTGTGTAACTTACGGCTGGGATGAACATGTCTTTATCATCGCCATCATCTTCATCGTCGTCGTCGTCGTCATCATGGATAGCTACATCATCACTGTAGCTTTTACTGAAGCCTTCAGAGGAGGTTTTCTGAGCACCAACAACGCCTTCCCTGCAACACGGCAGAGGTGGCAGCTGAAATCGACGCTTGTGTCCAACGACGCCCGCTGCAGTAAAAAAACTCATCTCATGGAGACAACGCCGGAGTCTCTTTGCTCGTTTGGCCATTACATTTTTTTCTTCACTTTTCACTTGTGATGTTCCCGTACCTCTGGGCCGCTTCCTCCATGAAAGACGCCATCATATTCGGCCACTTTGCTCCGAGAACTTCAGTTGCCTGGCCACCAGGATTCCATGCAAAACACAGATGTTCGCTCACACGCGTGTACACCATCCATTAATTTTCTAATACGCTTGTCCTGATGAGGGTCGCGGCGGCAGCGGTACACGTAACACGTATGTGCGTCGCTGTATGTGCGTCGCTGGCCGATCGCTCACCGTCATCTTCACAAACATCTTCTCCCAGTGAAGCAGCTTTCTCTCGTGTGCTGCTCTTCTTACCTGCTCGTGCAGCTGCTGCAACCGCCTCGTGGCGACATCCAGAAGCCTCTGTTTCCTAGAGGCACGCGGACAGGCACAACACCACACATGTGTAGCTACAATGAGTCAGTCACCCAGTCAAGTCCTCGATTCAAACGAAGACGCAAGCCAACCAACGATAGAGCTGTTCTCTTGTTCCCGCACGCTTGGGCTGTATGTCCCACACAAATTAGAACCCTCGTTTAGTGAGGGGTAAACCATACTTTAAGTTTACGGTCAGAAGTTGCCTTGTAATTAAGTGATGATGGATGGACTCAATGATGACAATAAGGTTGGTAATGGTAAAACAACTGGGGATTATGGACAACAGTGATGATGGTAGTGGACAGCAATGGTGATCATCAGAATGTTGATGAGTGATGATCGTAGGTAGATAGATGTCTATTAGAACAGCAGAAAATACCCAGTGAGCTTGCAGGCTCTGGATGCGGGATTCCTGTGAGACAACAAACGTTCGAACTAACCAACGCACACAAAGATGATGGTGGTGCTGGGGGGCGTGGGAGATGGTGAGGCTGACAGAGGAGGAGGAGGTAGCAGCCATAGACTGGTGCCTACATCTGGCAGTGTTCGTGCAGACTCCTCAAGATCTCGCTCTGCCGGTGCCAGTGAGCCGAGTAGAGGAGCGTGAGACGGGACAGCTCCCCTGCAGGCACCTGTACGTCTGAGACACTAAGTCACACATCAGCGTTATTATCGTAGACTTGCTTTCCAAAGCTGGTCTTTCGGGATAGCTGTGTCGAGCGCTCCCGCTCTCTCCTTCGCAGCGGTTTGTCTCCCACGTTGGAGGCTGTTAACGCACACTGATGAGTGTGGTGTGCTATTAATAGGGTCATCATTGCCAGGCTTGCCAGCATCATTATCGTCCCTGTCAAAACCATCAGCATATCACTCTCACGATCATCATCATAACTACCAGTCTCATTCATCATCACTGCTGTCAGGGGCATCGTTTATACGATGTTCTTCATCGATTGTTATCAATGCCAGTATCATCTTAATCATCACAACCAGTCGGATTGTAATTATCAACGTAATCATTCGTGTCATAGAATTGTAACGTGTCTAGTGGGGGGCAAGTTTTGTTTGACCCTGTCCCTAGCCTCATCTAGGTCAACTCAGCCTTAAATGAGAGGGGATGTTCCACGATACCTGCGGTGCAGGCGAGACATGAGCAGGAGAAGCCTGGCGCGCAGGGCCCCGGGGAGAGAGTGCTGGAGCAGCACGTCCTTAAAGTCCATTAGCTGCGGACAACACGGGGACATGAACACGGGGAACATGAAGACCCGAGACTTGAAACGAAGAGATATAGAACACTGAGTCAGGGGTTACGTAAACATTCACTAAAGCACAGACTAACATGTAGATGCAAAAACATACATCAAGACAGCGGTATGGAAAGACTGGGACGGGAAGACACGGGTCAATTAATATGGAGAGATAAGAAGACACTCTCCGTGTCTGGTGGTTTTCCCCGGCTTTTCCCGTTTCCTCCTATCGTCCAAAGGACATGCTGCGATCTCGTTCTTTCGGTCATTACCCAAAGTTCATGACCAGAGGTGAGGATAGCGACATAGATTGACCTGTAAACCGAGAGCTTTGTCCTAGGACCAAGCTCTCGGTGCCATCTTTTGAGGTAAGTGATGCATGTGTTCACTCGTTTGCTCCGGCATATCGACGGGTGCAATTCACTTACACACCTTTCCACATGACCTAAACTCATAAACAGAACCTCACTATAAATAACATTGGTCATGAAAGTCTTCGAGTTAATTTTTAGGACCAAGCTCCCGCTTCACTACATCGGTCCAGTGCCCGCATCACTGCAGACGCTGCTGCAATCCGCTGGCCAACCTCACGTTCCCGCTTACCATCACTCGTGAACAAGACCTCAAGATATTTAAACTCCTCCACTCAGAGCAACTGCTCTCTCCTCACCTAAAGAGGGCAACCCACTCTTTTCCCCTGAGAGAACCATGGCCACAGACTTTTTTGGAGGTGCTGACTCTCATCCCAGCCGCTTCACCCTCAGCCGCGAAACGCTCAAATTCCGGCCGGAGGTCACAATCGGATAGATAGATAGATAATAATCTACTTTTGTAACGCGCGCATTTTCTTCGGGCGCATTGCGCCCGTTGATTCGGAGGCGCGGAGCCCTGCTCAGTCGGTTTGTTGTGAGTCGGTGAAAAGGTGACTTTTTAAGAGTTTTTTTAAGACTGTAGGGGACTGTTTGACGCAATAGGTGTGGCAGGCTGTTCCAGTGAGCTTGCAAGCTCTTTACACGGGACTCCTGCGACACAACAAACATGCGAAGATGAGGCGAGAAGAACGTCAAAAGTATGTAAATCGGTTAAACATTGCGATGGGGAAATCATTCTAAGGAGACGTGGAGACACGGGAAGGCCATTTGGCCATCGTCGTGTAGTTACCTCGGCCACGCAGCCCCGGGTGAGCGCCAGGGCCGACATGGTCTCGTGACCCAGGGCCTCGAAGCGGTCCTCCTCGCGGGCCGCGGGCAGCCCGGCGCTCGGAGGGCCCCCCTCGGCCTGCACCCCCGCGGCAGACCCGCGCCTCCAGTCACCACCAGCTCTCCTCACAGATCGTCCCGCCGGGTCAACGTCTGAAGATGCCGCCAACATGGGAGGCGAAATGTCGCGAAGGAGAGGAGGGTGGGGGCGCAGCGCTCGACACCGCGATTCCGAAAGAACAGATTTGAAAAGAAATCGTCATCATGAATCGAGCCCTGAAAACCCGACAATTAGTGCTGCCGGGTGAAAGAGATCAAATCATTGGACTTATTGCTCATTTCATAGTCACACATAAGTAGCTAGAATTGTTGGTTAAACTTCTGATCGCACCTGCTTGTCCCAACACCTGTTCCCACCAACACCTGCAGCTTCCGACACTTAAATGGCTCCACGTCAATGCCTGCTTGCTTCCTTCACGCTTGTTCGATAAACACCGTGCCCCTAACACATTCAGGTGTTTTGAGTTCCAACGTATGCGTTCAAGACTATAGGAGGAACAGTTTTCAATACAGCCTTTAATGATTCTCAAGACTCGTTTTCAATGAATGAGTGTTCGGCATGTGGTAGGGCTCTGAGGAGCCCAAAGAAATCCCAGCGATATGAGGGGGAATAACCACTTACAGACAACTGCACGGATAGGTTCAATAAACCATTAGTATATTTGGGGCGGGGCGGTGGCTCAGCAGCGACGCCTCCTCACAGCAAGAACTCCCCATATGAGGTCATCCCCTAAATAGACCTTGCCCACCTCATCTTCATCCACCTCGTCATCCCGCTCATCCACAGGAGCCAGCGAACCTCCCCTCTGCTGTACCCAGCCGGGCACGACTGCTGCTGTACACGGAACAACAAGTTAGACTCCCCGTACAGGTAAGTGTGTGTGTGTGTACAGGTAAACACCTACATGTAATTTTTAGCATGATGGGGTGGGGTGGGGTGGCGGGGGCCTTCTCGTGTGTTTTATGCGTTTCTGAGCCATTGGAGAAAATTCTACATTCACATGGCAGGGGTCATTGTTTTGGTGCACACGCAAGACGGACAGATGACGGCAGAAGATGGCTTGTGAATTAAAATCATTATGCTGTTTTCACTGATCGTGAGTAGTGAATGGCAAATGCTCCGTTTATCACCAGAAATTATTCGTGAATGCCTGTAACACCCGGACCCCCAATGGCACTTCCTTACCAGGCCACACCCTGCCGATGAGACTCAGAGAGTTTGAAACCGGTTCAGGGTGTTGCCGCATACACAAACGCTCCTGGGAAATATTGGTCCGGAAGGTAGATGGGCTGATGGCCCTTGTTGGTCTGTTACCGAATGTCGGCGACTGGAGCTGGTAATATGTTACTTCATTCGTATGACCTTATGAAGATTTGTGTTGCAACACCAAAAGTAGTGTTCTAATCTGGATACTAACATTTTCAAAATTGGAGCCCTCTCCAAAAATGACACTGGGGACGTTGATGGGTACCAAATACAAAGATCCCCGTATAGCCTTAACAGACTGTAGGGTCAAGTGCTGTTAGCGAGCACATATGAAGGTCGACACGGCGCACGAGGAGGTGGGTTCCCAGCACGACGCCCGGCCGCCTTTGTCTCCCGAGTGGCAATGTTTACACACCGCACAAGCTATTCACTTGAGGCTGAGTCGACCTAGGGGAATCCCAGGACCGGTTCAGAAAATCGTCACTGGTGTTGTCCGTGAGCGGGATTCGAATTCGTGTCGGCAGGTTTGTAGCCGAGCGCGCTAACCACTGAGCCACCGCTCCCCAAATGATGGGTACCACGCATACAAACGTGGCCAGCCTCACGTTCTACGTGGCTTTAAGTGTTCCGCTACTAGAGTACGATCCCCATGATTAGTGAACCAAGTAATTTGCCGATCGTGGAGTGCCGGATACAGGTTGTAGCGGTACCTTCCGTTTTCGACATTAGTGGCATCGCAGTGGCTAGTTGCAGCGGCTGTCTGCAGGGACCCACACACGTGCTGGTGGGAGGATTGTCAGAGCTGGTCACCTCTGGGCTACATCAAACCGACACATCACATGGGAAGAATGAATATCTCACATAACCAGACGCGGGTAAAAATGTGTGTAAATGCACGGCGTTGAGTGGTTTATTTTTTGTTTTATTGCGCAACTGACAAAAACCGGGATTGTTAATGTCCCGGGCAGACCAAGCAGGTATCCAAAGGTCACAATGAAGACCGTTCCGCGAAAACCAGGAGAGGAGGCAATCCTAGCTCTGGCATTAACGAGCGAGCAGACACATCACAGCAGGCAAGACCTGTTCATTGTTTATTACCGTGAAGATGGAGATGTATTAATGATGATGATGAATTATGAAGGATCCATATTAACTATTGATAATGATGGATTACTGGTGATGAATTATTTTTATATGGATTAATTTATGACACGGACTAGTGTCAATGACGATGGATGGTAGATAATATTTCTGATGATAATAAATGATCAATCCCCATAGTCTAGGACACGACAAATAACATATTCTCCGGATTATAGGACGCTCCAGAAGTAAAACGCACCCAAAATCTGTGCACTTGTGTCAATAAAGTTATAACAATAACAAAAGCCTAGTACAGTATAGGCCACAACCCACACACACCGGCTTATAAGACACACTCCCAACTTTCGCTTTAGAGGCAAAGTACGTCTTATAATCCGGTCCACCATCCCACCGGCCACCCACCGTCGAAACTCACCTGTCATCAGTCGCCAGCACAACTACAGCGCTGCGCTACGTTGCAGTCAAGACAGTCCACGTAGACTGCATCTACACCTGAGCGGGGCGAAGGCGAGTTTGCGAGTTGAACTTGCCGTGAAATCACAGTTTCCCCTCTTGTCCCCCGTGGGTTTTTCCGGGACAGCCGTGAGCCGGTCGCATGACAGGGCGTCGCGTTGGGTTGCCACGGAGATGTAATGGGTCCCGAGACGCGACCCTGTGTAGGGGGGGATACGGGGACCCGGAGGAGGGAGACGCGGGGGCACGGAGTCTGCACTACGCGCCTTTGTCGCTATAATAATAATAGCATTTATATAGCGCCTTTCACCCGAGGGTCACAAAGCGCTGCACAAGGCTGTGGATAGAACGACATGTCAACAACGACAGAGAACGGAAAATCAGCAACAATTGTTTTTTGGGTTTTTTTTAATATATATAATCCGAGCTGTGGAGAGAACGGCATATCGGAAAATCAGCAACAATTTTTTTATAAGCGTTTATTTAGTCTGAATATAAACTACTGTGTGTGCGTGTGTGTATACTGTCACCGTCAAAGACCACCCCCTCTGATGTTATTGACATGCCGTTCTCTCCACAGCCTTTGTAACCCTCGGGTGAAAGGCGCTATTATTATTAAGAGTTTGGGGGGTCAAGTGCTGCTAGCGAGCGCATAGAAAGGACGGCACGGCACATGAAGGGGGTGGGTGGCCAGCACCATGACCGGCTTGCCTTTTGTCACCCTAGTAGTGATGTTTACACACCGCACCACTTACTCGTTTGAGGCTGAGTTGACCTAGGGGAGGCCCAGGACCCGGCTCAGAAAACCGTCCACTGGTGTTGACCGTGAACGGGAATCGAACCCGGGTGGTTGGGTTTGTGACGCAGCGCGCTGTCCGATCCATGACCGCTATTACACACTGTGTCTAACATCGCCGCGGTTACAACCACTTGGCAGCGTTGGCATGTTTACTGGATAGGGATTTGCCATCTTGAAACCCGGCCACATTGATCGTTGTGTCACACAAATCCGGAGACGTTTTAAACCAGAGGTAAACAATACTGTACTGCAGTTGCACGTGTTGTCGAATGTAAAACATGTTGGCAGGAATCTCCTGAGCAGATCTTCTTGAGACGCAATGAGGCCTTCTCTGGTAAAGAAGCGCAATATTGCTGCGGTGATAAGGGTGGGACAGTATGCTGTATACTATACGAATGTTTATCCGCAACAGCTATGTTTGTCCCATCTCATTATGCGTCGCTGTGGGACGTCGTGGGTCACAGAAAACATAAGCAAGAGCTCTCTTGTTTTGAGGTTTCCTAGACCAATAATCCGGCAGCATTTTCTCTCTGGTTTTGAGAGCGATTCCGATCGCGGCCACCAGGTGGCAGTGATGGCCTCCCATCCCTCACGCGGGTCGCGCGTCTCTTGAAGTCTCCCACTGGTCTCGAACGTGAAGCGGCGCTCATCTCGCCATCGGTGGCGCTGAGCCATTCATTCATTGAGCCGGACCCTATCCCGGCAGGCACAGGGCGCAAGGCAGGGCTATACCCATGATGGAACGCCAGTCCATCATTGGGCACTCGGGGCAATTAAGTGCAGCATGTCGTTTGGACTTTGGGAGGAAACAGGAGTGCCCGGCGAAAACACTCGCGGGCACGGGGAGCGCATGCAAACTCTGCACAGAAAGGCACCCGAGCCGGGAATCAAGCCCGTGGATTTCTTGCCGTGAGGCAGCAGCGCTACCCGCTACGCCACCGCGCCGCGCGTGTCCTGTACCCTCGATATACTTTAATAAGGGGGGAAAACGGATGGAGTTTGTGATGAGTGGGCCACGTGTGCGGGATGGCGGAGGGCAGGTTGGTGATGTGAGTGGATGATCATGAATAATTTACGGATGATGACGATGATAACGATAATGATGCTGTGCTTTCCACGCACTGAATTAACAATGCGGCGTGTGTAAGCAGACCCCGCACGCGTTACACCGACTCTAATGCGAAACGCGAAACTCGATACCAACCCCAACGACCACCACGCTCCCGGCGAGACGCGGGACATTATAGCGGCCCCTGGTATTTCCCGACTCCCGTCATGGGCATGTGGAATTGCCATTACTGGCCCAAGGTGGCGGGGGGGGCGGCCACCAATTTGGTGACGTGACGAGGACCGTGCCGGTCTTGTCTTTTCTTTCCGATGTTCCATCCATCCATTTTCTGAAACCGCTTAATCCCGTACAGGGTCGCGGTGAGCCGGAGCCTATCCCGGCAGACACAGGGCGCAAGGCAGGAGGATACCGAGGATGGGATGCCAGTCCATCGCAGGGCACCTGGGGCAATTTTACTCAGTAGGCCAATTAACCTGGCAGCATGTCTTTGGACGGTGGGAGGAAACCGGAGTGCCCGGCGAAAACCCACGCGGACATGGGGAGAACATGCAAACTCCACACAGAAAGGCCATCGAGCCGGGATTCGAACCCGGGGCCTTCTTGCTGTGAGGCGGCAGCGCTACCCACTACGCCACCGTGGCACCCCTTCTTTCCGATGTTGGTGTATGTAAAAGAAACACACCGTGTGCTCATTGAAGGCTGAGTAGACCTAAGGGATTTTAAAGCAAAGGTTTACAGATGACTTGCCACTGATGTCTCGTGCGTCATGGGTCAAGTTTCGACCTCAGGTAGCTGGGATTTAACCGCCGTGTCACCACTCATCATCGTCATATGTGCACGCAAATACAAAGCTCACCCTGATAGTCTCAACAGACTTTTGAGGGCAAGCGCTGTTAGCGAACACGGCAGCACCACGCCAGCACCAGGCCCGGGCGCCTTTATCTCCAGAATGGCTATGTTTACGCGTCGCACCATTTAAGGCACTCACACATACATATGTTCAATCCACACGCACACAAAAGACGAAGATTTCCGTATAGCCTTAGCAGGCTGTAGGGGCAAGTGCTGTTAGCGAGCACTTATAAAGGTTATCACGGGACACGAGGGGGTCGGTGGTCAGCCCCACGCCCCGGCCGCCTTTGTCTCTCTAGTGGAAATGTTTGCATACCGCACCAGGTACTTCTTCGAGGCTGAGTCGACCTAAGGGAAGGGCCCAGGACCTGTTCAGAAAATCCTCACTGGT
>JAZEWU010000004.1:8548153-8563191 GCA_036362915.1 Geotria australis | reverse complement strand
TCTGCTCAGCAGGCGGGACGGGATGGCGTTGCCAACGAAATCTATTGCCAACAATATCCTATCAAACCCCCCCCCGGATTGCTTCCAATAGTCATCTGGAGATCGACGGCGATTCTGCTAGACTCCCGACCGATCTGGAACGGTTGGCGTTCCTAGGGACGGTGTGGGTGGATGGTGTGGGTGGACGGTGCGGTCGAAGGGGAGTGGGGGTGGGGGAGTGAAAACTGGTCGCGGTGCCGCCGTGTGCCTGGGTTTGCTCCTGGGCCACCGCAGCCGAACGGTGCCCATCAGGGGAGCTGTGGGAACGCGGCAGCTGACACAATGTGGGCGCGCTGCCAGGCTGGCACTTAGTCGCGAGGACGCTGTGGGCAAACCTCTAAATGTTTAACGTCCTCGCCGAAGCCGCTGGCTCCCTCTAAAAGCTTCGTAACAACGCGGCAGGACTCTGCTGCTGTTTTTGTTAATATTAATATTTACGCGATGTTTACAACCTCATGCTAATAACAGAGGGCTCTCTCTCTCTCGCTTCAAGAATGCCTGCTATTAAGTAGTACTTATGGGATTTTTACGATGGGAGTTTAAAGTCCGAGCTAATACCGCGGGAATGCCACCGCAAGTCGCAATCACTCCTTAAGACAGACACCCCCCCCCTCTTCGGCGGTTGCACCTCCTAGCTGCGTCTACGCTTACAGTCTCACCACCACCTTCACCATCTGGTAGCGTTATGTCTTCCCCTTGTTACTTTAGTGTTGTGATGTTTCTCGAGGTTTGTCAAGGTATCTGAATGTTAACGATTCCAAACGCGCCACACAGCTCGCGACACCGACGCCCGTGTGTAGAGATTACTTCGGGCGAGAATGACAACACGATATTTAAACACCATTGTTAACATTTCCGTTCGTGTTTTTCGGCTCGCACATGTTTTTGTGCAGTCGGATCCCTTAGCAAGTGTGTCACGGCTCTCTTAATGCATTGGCCTGCCACTTTGTAATTCCTTTTACGGTCAGGGAAAGTCTGGAAACTTCCGTATAGCCACCGAAGAATGTATTTGGGAGCGGGACGTCACTGGGCTTTGTCAAGTCGGGGGCCTTCATCATCCCCCTTGACACCTCCCATCAGCCACCACCACAGCCAGCTGCTGCGGCTGCTAATCACTTGGGACAGATTTAGAATCTTGCCTTCACTGTGAGTCCAAGCGGTATAGCCGCTATGAGGTCAACACACATCAAAGCGATATGATAATGCCAAATATTTACTCAGCAAAGTGCCACTGATTATCAAGACGGGTCCTGCTACATTGGGATGTTTGGTCGATCTACATATACTAGAGCAAATGTGTTATATACTAGAGCAAGCACTTGGTAGATACTAGAGCAAGTGTGGTTTTTTTACGTAGTGTATGTCCGCCTTGAGGGTACCGAGTTTGAATCCTTCACAAGCGCACATTTTATCTGCACAACACGGAGGCTTTTAAAGTCTTATTTCAGCTTTACTACCCGCTTGTTTATTATTCTTCTGAAACTTTAAAACTATTTCACCTTTATTTCTCCAACTTTTGCACGACTACGATCGACCTTCTTAAGCACTCTTGTGCCTTTATCCAGAAAGAAATCCAAGACAGAGCAGTCGTGTCAGCAGAAAACATCATCAACAAGATACGTCTGAAGAACGTGTTACACGCTTGAAAAAAAAAATTGCCCGTGGGACGGGTACTCTGCTAGTTCCTTAATGGGAGTGTGGCTTCGTGTGGGAGAGAACCAGAGAACCCAATGAAAACCCACCATGGGCATTACACGAGGGAGCGACACAGCCCCGAGCCGCACCTTACATCCCAGTGCCTACAACACCTGGCCAGCCCTGGTGGACACCAAACACCTGAGTGCTAACCGGGCTCAAATCACCTGATATTCTTCGCTTTCTACATGTGACCAATATCAGACGAGGGAGAGCTTCATCCAGGAGCGGATTGCACCGTGGCTGATGACGATCATAAAATCGGGTTATTTTCGAGACGCCGATCCAGCACTGCTGCGATCATGTGCTCGATTCGAGGCATAAATCCTCGTGTCGCGAGATTATAATGCGGACAATGAAGGACCGAGTCTTTTTAATCAGGTGGGATACAATCGAGAGATAAATAGTTTCCGGTTGGTTATGAGAGAATGGGTAGAGCACTCACTGTCTGACAGTTATGAATTATTTCAGCCGTTTCTTCTTTTCGTAGTCTATTTTTCAAATTGGTTTTTTTCCTGCAGAATTTGGGCAGCGGCATTAGTGGTTCGCGGTACTCAGCTCTAGTGAATGTTGACGTTCCGGAGCCTTTACTGTTTGTCTTAGAGCCTGAAACATATTCACCCAAAATAACCTTGTTGCCAATCTGTTATAGGAGGGACCGACGTGGAATTTTACACCAATTCCCATGATGGTCACAATTGTCACCAAAATCACCATCATGGTCATCAGTGGCAGCAACAGCAGAAACAACAAGGCCAGCACCATAACTACGACCAACACCGACCACACTGTTATCACTACCACCAGCATCACCGTGATCATCACCAGTATCGCCACTATTATCAGTCAGTTTTTATTCAAACTGGAAGGAACCGTTGAGCTACGTGGCCATTTTTTAACAGTTGTCCAGCTCGGAGGGGTAAGAAAGTTACAACATCTCAGGGCACCGGGGGCAATGTAGTCAGGACAATTAACCTAGGCAGCATGTCTTTGGACTGTGGGAGGAGACCGGAGCTCCCGGCGAAAACGCCACGTGGACACGATGAGAACACGCAAAGTACACACAGAAAGGCACCTGAGCCGGGAATCTTCTTATCACCAGCATCATAAATACCACGACCAACACAAATACAATCACCATCACTGCCATCATTAGCCTCATCATCACCATTATCACCGTGATCAGCGTCGACATCACAGAAGCCACCAGTGGTTGGCTCTCAGGGCCCCGCCATCGCAACGAGCCTTCGACCCCCCCTCTTTCTCGGGAACACTTGTCAGCCCGCATACAGTGAAGAGGGGGACTTCCACGGATTTCCACTCTGTGCCCGTGGAGGGAGCTCCGTTCCCTCTCGTCTTGCCGAGCCGCGCTCTACCCCGCATGGGTTTTCATTTGAATTTTCGGCAAATGCGGGCAGAACAGTCACCGAAAAAAAACACTCATTCGTTAATTGGTCGATAACATCATAATATGTAGGTACGGAGTGTCTGGTGGGTTGGCACCGGCTGACTGCGTGGCTGCCTTCCCCTCACGTCTTTGCGGTTTCCTGCAACGCCTTGGGACTTCTGGGTGAAAGGCCCTAAATAAACTTTAAATAATTAATCCTATTATTATTAAACAGACACCCGCAAACGCCTGACAACGCTCTATTATCAGCATCATCATCATCCTGACAACCTGCATCACTATCTCAGTTTCTCTTTAATTTTCATCTTTGCCCTCCTCATCTTCATCATCACCATCTCATAAATACTGAATCGCCTTGTGTCAGAGACCCTCTGGAAGACAATATGACAGAACTACCTTAAGTCTTTTCATTTACCTCTTGTCCGCACCAGGTGGTATAACCCTGGCACACATCAGCTGTAATTTAGCCAAATTAAGTGAAAACTTTTGGAAAATTGTGGCTTAAAAATAACACAATTCCAGTCATCGGTGAATATGCTGAGACCATGAACTCACTGTACATGAAATCTCGGCTTAATGGCGAGCGGACGAAACTCAGATTCAAACTCAGTCTCTCGGAGGTTTGTTCTGGCGTATTGGAGGCACCCGCTGAGATGTGTGTTTGTGTTTTCTGCTGGCGAGCCCACCACAAAAAGCATTCATCCCACACGGTTCTGGGCGCCGGCCATGGAGCTTCCACTGTGCCGGAGGCGCGACGCGACCCCGCTGGCTGTGGTCATCGCTGTGGAATCTCCCTCCTCGCGGTGGCTCGCGACGCAGTTACAATTCCTGCATCCAATTATCATCGGGGTCGTGTTGCCAGCCACATGGGTTGCCACCTGTTCTGGTTTTCCCAGGATCATTCTCTCTCTCTCTCTGAAGTAATTGTCCTGGGACATCTGTAACGCTTTCCGGGACATGACAAGTCCCGGATTTTATCAGTTGAGGAAAAATAATAATACACTAGCGCTGAAGACAGTGCTTTTACAGGTAGCTCTCCGCTCCTCAGGTATTGAGAGATATTCACATCTTTAGGTAATGTCCCACGTTTTCTGTACTTAATAGGTGGCAACTCTGCCAGGGCAGGTGGTGGTGGAGTTTCAGCCTGACTTCACTCCGGGGCCAGTGTAAGATAATATTTAACCCCATAGAATTTAGACGCTGAGGTCGCAATACTGTACTACATACTGTCTGTATACTAGCATACACATTCTATTGCTGATTGCTTTTTAGAGCTGTTCTTTCGGGATAGCCTTGTCGAGCATTCTCCCTCTTCCCTTTGCGACGTGTCGCCTACCACGTTGGAGGCATCTTCAGGCGTGGGAGGCAAAAACGTCACAAAGGAAATAGTGAGAGCATTCGACACGGCTATCCCGAAAGAAAATCTCTAAAACGCAACCATCATCAATCGAGCCGTGGAAACCGACCTCAGTACACATTCTATTGCAACAATATTTTCACGAGCCCTCACTCACAATAGAAATGAGCATTGACGCAGTGGACTGTTTAAAATCTCCGAGCGATATCGTTTAATAACATCTGCAAAAAATGCTTTGGGGACAAAAATATAATGGGCTGTAGCATTCTCACTGTGACTACCGCAAACCCGCGTCACATCGTGCTCATGTCGTATGAGTGGCCACAACACAGCAGAGTGGAATCACAGCAACTGTTACACATAGTGAGGGTTGCTCTTCAGAGCCGTTATTTCATAACGCCTGATGATGCGTCCAACGTGGGAGGCGAAACGTTGCGAGGGAGAGAGAGAGATCGCTCGACACTACTCTCCCGAGAGAACAGCTCTCAAGAGCAACCATCATGAATCGAGCCGTGAAAACCTACATCTATTACAAATAGTGTGGACAAAACGTAGATATCAGTATTATCAGCATCACCAGCAGCATTATCATCATCATAACCAGCATCATTGTCATCAGCATCAGTGGTGCAGCGCATTTGGAATGGGCCTTGACGCAAGTAATTAACTGGGAGGCGCCCTGACCAATCCACCTCTGTCTCTGTAGCTTGACGTTTGGCCGCCTCAGGCCCTTGGTTGGGCGCCGATGCCGCCTATTCACTCGAGAGCTACAGGTCAGCGTCATCTGCATCAACATGCCCATCGTCGCACTCATCGTCAATGAAACTTGTGTCATTCAAGGTGGCCGCGTAGGTTCGTAAACGCTGGTGCACTTTGTTGTGCTTTGAGGAATAAATATAGAGCGTGTATGTGTTCGTATTTAAAACCCCTGATACCCAGAGTGTAACGCTCGCGCCCGGTGCTTCATCGCCGCCGTTACAAATCGTACAAACGCTCACGGAAACCGCACAGTCGGTAAAGGCTGCTAGTCAAAAGTGCATATTTATCTTACGGTTGAAAACAAAAATCGATAAAAATCCAACCACCCCCCCCCCACAACGCATTATCGCTTGATATAAAAACAACAAGTGCATAAATATCGAGACACACACTTTTCCTGACCCGCGATTGTGATTTTGAGTGTTAATGCTTACCCGGGGGGAGTGGTGGTGGCTGGGGGTTGGTGGATCAGACCGACATCAGTCTATGTGTGAGAGACGCACGTCGCGAGGCTGCGCAGTGCTCAGTGTAAGGTAGTACAGCAAGTAGACCGTCAAACTATCCGCGCGGAATTGTCGGTGCTTTCCGCTCGTACATTGGCCGTGAGTTTTGTCCGGGCACTTTGGTTTCCAGTCCGGTTTTATTTAAACATCCCGATGTGGCAGAACCCTCCTAAAAGTTGGTCTCGAGACTCGGTGACGCTTTAAAGGGTAAAGGACATTTACACTATTATCAACATTATTGCTGCATTAGGATTGTTGTTGTTTGAAATAGCGTGTGAGGTGCGAGGAAGTGTGGGATGACGCACACACCACCCCCCCGAGGGAATAACACACACTGCCGGTGCCTGCGTCAGCAGACAACAGCAGGTGTCCCAACACTGGCTGTGGCCATGTGTGGCGGCGGCGGTGGTTGGTGTTAGTGTTGGTGGTTGTGTTGTTCGTGTAGATTGTATTAATGGTGTTGGTGGCATAGGTTATGGTGGTGATAGTGTAGTAGGTCAGTGGTTCCCAAAGTGTGTGCCGCGGTGCTCCGGGGCGCGGCAGCGAACTCACAGGGGCGCCACAGCGTGATATTCCAACTTTTCGTTATATGCCATATATTTTCTGACTTTGGGTGCCGTGGAAAACAAATCCTGATACAATAAGGGCGCTGTGAACAGAGAAAGTTTGGGAACCACTGGTGACGGTAATGAGAGTAGCAGTGGTGTAGGGAATGGTGGTAGTGATGATGATGATGGTGGTGTCGGTGATGGTCGTTGTATTGGTGGAGATGTCTGTGGCGGTGTAGGTTATGGTAGTGGTGGTTGTGGTGGTGGTAGTGTTAGTACAATCTGTGAAAAAATTGGTGGTGGTGCACACGTGTTAACCACACACATCCCACCCCATCAATCCCAGCACACGTGCAACTACGGTACAGTAACGAAAATACACAGAAAGACCAAGATCCCTATATACCCTTTGACTGACTGTTGCAGCAATTGCTATTAGCGTGCATCTAATAACGCCGGGTGGGTGGCCAGCGGTATGCCCGACTACCTACGCCTCCCAGTGCCGATGTTTACACACCGCACCAGGTACTCATCAGAGGCTGAGTCGCCAGAGGACGGAGGCCTAGGACCAGTTCGGATATCCATCACTGATTTTGGATGTGAATGGGAATCGAACTCGGGTCGCTGGCTTCGCAGTGCAGTGTGCTAATCAGTACACAACGCCGTGCAGCGTGCATCTTGACATGGGTGCGCATGTACGTGCTTGTTTTGAGCACCAAGTTACCGATTGCTCAAAGTTTTAGAAGGAACGTTGTGAGGTTCGTTATTTTTCATGCAGTCATGTAATCTGAGTACGTGATTACTGTCACGATTACTTAAAGTTATTGCTGGACTAGAGTGCAGCTGCGTGCTGTGTTCTCTGCGCATTGGCTGCTGCTGTCCTCACAGTGACCCGAGCGACTCACTGCAGAATATCGTTGTTCGTGAATCATCATCAAGTGATAAAACAATGGGCGCAATCGGAGAGAGTGTTCATCTCGTACGTGGTAAGCATCGGTAATCTTATTACATACTGACAAAAAAACGTAGAAATTAAAATGGAACATTATCTGGCGATGCTGCCAGTGGTGTATACTTAACAGAAAAAAAATAACACGTTTATCAATAACGCTGCCCCAAAATAAACAAATAAATACGAGAAATGACGTTTTGGGAAATAGCCCCATGCACACATAGGACTATTGCCAGAAACGTCGCTCATTGTAGTTGGAGGCAGTGATAATGATGAATGTATTGAGTTTTTAAGTGATAATGAAGGATTACCGGTACCGACAATCGCCATAACGGCTCTAACACTGCATCGGTGCATCGGTCAGAATCAACGCTTCTAGTCATACATCTCGTATGTAACTGGCTCAAGTCAAAGCTGCAGCCGCTACAGGCGCTGCCATTCACAGCCGCGGAAGAGATGTTTCTTAAAGCACTCTGATGCGGGAGAAGCACACGTGGAGTAACTAACCCCTGTCATGGCAATGTGGAATTCAACCACCGGCTAGATCTGGATCACCACCAGATATGAGGCCTGTCGCGTATTGCTCGTTTAAGTAGAGGGACCCGCTCGGTAGAAGTTGGTGTCCCCTACCCAGTAATCCGATCACACCGCGAAACGGCACCTGTCCAGCGTCAGCTCCAAAACAACGCGCCTGTGACAGCCACGCAACGATCCACACCCCCGGCCGTAAAATCCCCCACGATTCCATACCACAGTTCAACTCAGCGGTTGCCTCTTTTTTTTTTTGCGTAGTTTTTACCGCCTCATTTTATATTATCCGTCGTTAGTTCCCGTCCGTCTCGTACAGTTATTTTTCTCCGTTACCCTCCCACGTATTCAATTTGCATATCATTTGCACGAATCATAAATAATAGATTCTCACCGGCGCGACTCGTCGCGAGCGCGAGACTCTATCCCGGTCGAGCCTTCGGCGCGCGTCGCCGTCACGCGCCCGACGCGCAGTCCGCCCGCTACATCCCTTCGTCGCTGGCGTGCCCGGCGCTGTGCGTGCCGTTCTTCAGGATGCCGTGGTGCACCACGCCGCACTCGTCGTTGTTGGGCGCTCCCGCGTCCTCGTCGCCGGCCCCGTCCTCTGCCGCCGCCGCCGCGTTGAGGCCGTTGGCCTCCTCGGCGCCGTCGCCCACCAGCAGCACGCCGGGGGCGACGCGCGGCGGGCCCTTGCAC
Organism: Geotria australis; assembly: GCA_036362915.1. Classification (NCBI taxonomy): domain Eukaryota; kingdom Metazoa; phylum Chordata; class Hyperoartia; order Petromyzontiformes; family Geotriidae; genus Geotria; species Geotria australis. The sequence continues at coordinate 8,554,706 of JAZEWU010000004.1, read as the reverse complement.
GGGTTGTGGTCGTACGAGATGACCTTGAGGCGCGTGAGCCGCTCCAGGCTGGGGAACTCGGCGATGCGGTTGCGGTCCACGTCGATGATCTCCAGCAGGTCCATGTGCAGCAGCACGTCGGGGAACTCCTCGAAGCGGTTGCCGTAGAGCCAGAGGCCGCGCAGGCTCACCAGCCGGCGGAGCTCGCGAGGCAGCGCCTTCAGCCGGTTGTCGCCCGCCTGCAGCGAGCGCAGCTGCGGCAGCTCCCAGAGCACGGGCGGCACGTGCCGCAGGTAGTTCCCCTCGAGCCACAGCGCCTTGAGGTTGACGAGGCTGCGCATCTCGTCGGGCAGGTCCTGCAGCAGGTTGCTGCCCAGGTAGAGGCGGCACAGCTCGGTGAGGCGGCAGAGCACCGGCGGGAACTCCTCGAACTTGTTGAAGTCGAGCGCGAGGATTCGCAGCGAGCTCAGGAAGCCGAACTCGTCGGGCAGCTCGCGCAGCCGGTTGTTGCTCAGGTAGAGCTTCACGATGTGGCCCAGCGCGCACAGCTGCGGCGGCGCGCGCCGGATCTTGCGCCCGCTCATGTCGAGCATCAGGTCCGAGGTGATGTCCTCCTCGTCCACGGAGGCGTAGCGCTGGCCCCCGCCGCACGCCAGCGACGACGCCTTGCGCACCGCGCCGCCCATCGCCGGCATGGCCGGGGGCCGAGCGCTTGCGGCGGCTCGCCTCCACCGGGCGCGGGCGATCTGCGCCGTGGCGGAGGTGGGGATTGAGGGGGACAGGACGTGAAAAGACGGCAAATAAACCCCGAACCAGGGGGGCGGGGGGTGGCTGCTGCGGTTGAACGGCTAACGTGAAAAGAGCCATGGGCAATATAGCTCCGGTAAGTTATCTGCTCTTTGATAGTTTTACGCTTTTGCAAGGTGGCGGTGTGTCTCAAACTTCCGATGTTGTGCACCGAAGAGTAGAATAAATAGTAGAATCGGAAACTGTCCCTCACTCACACCAGGACAAGCGGTTTAAAAAATGGATGAGTGGAAACTGTTCTGTCCACCGCGATGCTCTTCAGGCGTTGAAAAATATTACAAAGTTAGACATTTTAGATATTTTAATGTTGGTTAATATTTTATCCGGTTTTTTTTATTCAGCGCACATGGCACTGTTATTGCTGTAACCCAGGACTCCCATGAATAGAGGACTTTGTCTCAATAGGCTATCGTCATAATTAGCCAGGGTCTATCCACTGCTCGATGAAGACGTCTCCAGGCCCTTTCCAAGCTAAGTGTTAGGGTCTGGTTGGTGTGGTTAGCATCAGACCTAGTACCAGCGCCTGGGTTCCAAGTTTTGTTACGGTTAGAGACAGGGCTAATGTCTGCTTTGTTATGTATTAGGCAGGTAGGCAGAAAGGGAGTGCAAGCAGACAGATACAAACGTAGGCAAGTAGGTAAACAGGTATGCAGAGTTATGTAACTTTTAATGGGGTATTCCTTATTTAAGCGAGCCAAATCGAGCCAGGCATCGTGTTCTCCATTGAGACTGGTTGTCATGGTTGCACAGGGCATATGTTTACTGCGGTACAGTACTGTGTTAATGTGGGTCTGCTGCACGTATCCTGCAAGTCAGGGACACAATGGCCTGCTCTGTCACGTGTTTATATCCATCGCATCCCCCGTGTACAGCAGGCACAGCAGCTCCCTAACCCGGGGTTCAGGCCCAGTCTGGGGTGTGCAAGGTGAATCTGTCCAAACACATGCTGCCACCCAATTTCATTGTCCCGACTAAATTTGCCCCCGGTGCCCTGAGATGTTGTAACTTGCTTACCTATCCCGGTTGGACAACTGTTAAAAATAGCTTTACGGTATTGCTCATCGGTTTCTTCCAGTTTCAACTGCCTGACAGTTGCGAAGCGTGCGTGTGTGTGTGCCCAATGGATGGGTCATTAGAGATCTGTATCGTGTTTGCTTGACCGGCGTGGTGAAGTATGGTTGGTCAAGCAATGCCCGTGACTGACGCCGCGTGCGGAGGACCTCACTCAGCAGTGGGATTGTCACGGAGTTGAAACGTATTACGTTTAACGTTATTACACTGCTATTACAATAGCGACAATTTACCTTAAGATTGTTTTACCCAAGGGTCTCAAGGCGCTGTACAAGGCTAAGTGTGAAAAAAATCTAAAGATCATCACGCAAGCCGATAAACACTGCAAAGGGTAAAAACCGCAATGAATCAAATAAACCCCCAACTAATACAATCTATGTGCATTTACTAATAACAATAAATAGCATGACAAGGACAAAACAATCATATGATTAAAAAAACGTAGTCGTTTAAAAAAAAATGATTAAACGATAATACGCCGGTTGGAGGTGCATCGTAAAAAGAGGCCAATTTAAGCAGGCTGAAAGGCGTTTATGAACACATGCGTCTTAAGACTTTTTAAAGAAACCCATAGACTCAGTGGAGCGAATCTCCAATGGGAGCGAGTTCCACAATCTCAGGGCTGCCCGAGAGAAAGCTGATCGCACAGCGAACGGCGGTTCGACCTCGGATTGGAGAATAGAGCCGAGTCAGAGGACCGTAGGACCGGAGAACCCACGTGGACACAGGGAGAACATGCAAACTTCACACAGAAATGTATCCGAGCCGGGAGTTGAACCCAGGGGAATGTTGTTGTAAGGCAGCAGCGCTATTCACCCCTCATGTGCACGCTAATGTAGTAGTGTTACAGGGTATATACATCTTATATGTGTAAATGAATAATTTCCCAGCTTCAACACCACTCACTATATTCGTGCCAGCATCAAATCGCTGTGGGGTGGAGGTCGACTCGGCTAATCATCCCTTTGAGGCCAATAAATAACACAACTCATGGTTTCAAGGATATCGACAGTTGTCCCACGGGCCATAATTGTTTTTTGTTCGGCCATTATGTGGTCGTTTTGTGCCACAATTCTTATAATTGATTCTCTACCACTCGACAAGACTGTCACTAGTATTTATACGTACAGGTACCGATCATATTCCGACCAATAAATCGGCGGCTTAAGCCTTTTCATAACTGCATGAAACGCCTACATATGACAATTTTTACAGAAACTTCTATGAGCACCAGTGACGTGAGGTCAATGGCTGGGGAGGCACTGGCTAGTATCAGAGCCAGACTTATACGCATATGAACCCGATAGAGCTAGCTTAAAGTCACCATTGAATTGGCAGGTTGCACAATGACTATTGGTTAGGCGACCGTATGTTTCATATTTCATATCGGCATTCTTTACAACACACGCATACAGGTAAGTTACGTATTCACTTCACGTTTTATAGGCGAATGCAGTTCCACTATTCATACTCATTCAACACAAATGAAAATATATATTGCATGGTCTTACCTTTACTTGTAAATGGAGTCCACTCGCCTATCGTTCTCGACAAAGGTTAGATGCACGCTAATAGCAATTGCTGCAACAGTCCTCTTTATTTTCTTTAAGTTTTAAAAGTCTCTCAGTCTCAATAGAGATGATTGCCAGGGATGAAAGTCGTCCTTTGTCAGTCCGATTCGACTGTATGTTTTGAGTCGTTTCAAAGCCGAGAACGACCTTTCAACGGACGCTGCTGTAGCTGGTATAAGTGACCACCAGCTGGAGTAACTTTGGAGTAAAGCTTCGTCACTGAGTCTCAACTCTCAATACTTATTTAGGAGGCTCCTGCGACATTGGAACACTGGGCCAGTTTCATTTTTATTCATCCGTAATTGAAAGTTACAGTATTGTACTGATGTAGGATTTCACGAATCGATACATGATGATGCTTCCAACGTGGGAGGCGAAACGTCGCGAGGGAGAGAGGGAGATCGCTCGACACGGCTATCCCGAAAGAACAGCTCTGAAGAGTAACCATCAGTTACGCCTTTCCGGTATTACAATTATTATCAACACTAGTATACGTGATGTGCGTTACTTAGGCTTTTGAGATTACAGCTTACCTTTGCCAGTCGGTTCTTATTGCCACAGCTGCTGTGTTGCTGCTGATGATGATTGAGTTGGTGGTGACGATGTCCAGAACTTCATATCACCTCCTATGCATGACCCTGAACCCCTTAATCCTCTGGCCCTAAATGCATGTTTAGTGTAGCGAGCACGCAGGGGTCAACTGAGCACACTGACTGACAGATCGGCTTCTTGTTTAATCATAGACACGTCACATCTGCACGAGGGCACACCTTTCGATTACAAGTTAGACGTGCGGTTACGTCTGTGCACAAGTGTGATGTCTGTGTGCGTAACTGTACGTGTGTGTGTGTGTATAGACAAGTCAGCTAGGCGATGATTAACCATCGTTACATTTCTCAAGATGTGTTGTGTGTGTTATGTGTATTATAAACACACGTGTGTTGTATGTGGCTATTTCAAAACGATCGGTGTGTGTGTGTGTAAAATGAAGCGTGCGCCAATTAACACCGTGATCGTGCGTGTGCAGTGTCTATCATCACTTGTCACTGCGCGATGGCTCGCTTTACTTGGCTGCGCCCACGGAGGGGCAAATAGGTGGCTCGCGAACAACGCTCTAACACAGAGCTTCTTGCCACTTGGACTCTGGTGCAAAGCCGAGTGAGTGGCTGAGTGTGTTGTGTGGCGAGTGTGTGGGGAGATTAGGAGGCGGGGGTGCAGGGGGAGAGGAGGAGCAGGAGAGTGCGGGGAGAGGGAGGAGGGGAGAGTGTGTTTGTTGGGGGAGAGGAAAGCAGGAGGGCTGCGGGTCCATGGAGAGAGGAGACATAGCAGAGCGTGTGTGTGTATGAGCAGTGAAAACAGCGGAGTGTGTGTTTCTGGTGGGATGTGGGGAGCGCTAGTATAGCGGTTTGCGCGCTTTCAACGAACCCCGACCACCAGAATTCAATCCCCCACTCACGCCCCACTCACGCCCAACTCCAGTGACGACTTTCTGAACCGGGTTTGGACCGCCCTTAGGTCGACTGAGCTTTAAATCAACATCTGGTGCGGTGTGTACACATCGCCAATAGGGAGGCGAAGCCCGCGTGATACTGGCCACCCACCCCCTAGTGCGCCGTGTTGGCCTTTATAATAATAATCTACTTTTGTAACGCGCGCATTTTCTCCGGGCGCGTTGCACCCGTTGATTCGGAGGTGCTCGCTCACAGCACTTGACCCTGCAGGCGGTCGAAGGCTATAGGGGGGATCTTTGTCTTTGTGCAGGATGAGTGAGATGGAATTGGGGGAGCAGTGTTTGTGTGACTGGGGGAAGTGTCGTGCGTGGGGTGTGTGTGTGTCACTCGGGTGAGTGTCGCTCTCTACTGGTCGATCACGTCATGTACACTTACTACACCGATGGTAATTGGTTGTAATTGGTAATTGCTGCTCAGTAATGATTCGTTAAGGAGGGCTTGGTAATGTATTCATTAGTAGACACTGGATGCCCAGTTGGCAGTCTTCCGTTGTGCGGGTAAGCCAAGTCAATCTTTCGTACATGTGGCAGCGATGTGTTCTGGCGTTGAACTGTGAGATAAATCTGACAGTAACTAGCTTGTCCTGTGATGGACTGGCGTCCAATCCTGGGTATAGCCCTGCCTTGTGCCATGTGTCTGCCGGAAACCGGAATGCCCGGCGAAAACCCACGCGGACATGGGGAGAACATGCCGTTTATATCTTGGTGTAATTCACAATGTTTTCACTTCGTATTTTTTTACAAATCTGTCAATTTGGTATTTGCTACTGTTAAGCCAATCATATCTCTCTATTAGTGGTTGCTATAGTTTCCTGCATTATTAAAATCCAAAAGAATGTACCGCATTTACATTGATGATTCCAAGAATTCACCCCCGTATTTTAGATGAGATTTGTAGAGAAATTCAAATTGAGATTAATGTTTTTTTTGTTTAATGTGGATAGGGCTTAATCGCTCACTGAATAATTTCCAAGTCGCTGGTAAACTACAGCAGGCACGTAACTCGTTATTATTATTATTACTGGATGTGGTGTGCAGGGTGTACAAACACGTTTTCATGTACGCCAACCTGGATACTGTAGAGTGTAGACACTTGCTAAAATTAAGCCCTGGATGTAGATAAGTTGACTGGATTGATGGACGCCCTTTAATCAGACGAAAACCCCAAGAGATTTAGTGTTCCAATGGTGGGGTGCTTGTGTAATAACCTGGTTCATGTATTGCTGTTGTCAACGCAGCATGTCATTCCTCCGCCTTGCAATAGAAAAGAAGAGCATCTCTCTTAAGGAGAAGGCCAAATTGGTTGTTTTACGACTAGACCAGTCCCTGTCACAGAAATGTGGAATTCCCGTCACCGCCAATACAAATGATCACCACGCAATGCTCGTTTACATTTTTGGACATAATCATAACATCTGCATACAGATATGTACACCGAAGCCCATGCCTGTAATTGAGCAAACATAGCTGATGGCAAAAGCTCTTTACGCACCTTCCTTTTCACTTGCTTTTTGGGTCGTATACGTTATGAGGTGTCGAGTGATGTCTGATTATTGTTCTCGAGGGCTTTTATCCCTCTATGTTTGCTTTAAACCGGGGGAGCGGCTGGCCCGGT
>JAZEWU010000004.1:8535488-8548109 GCA_036362915.1 Geotria australis | reverse complement strand
GGCTGATCCCCCAACCAGGTGGGCTCCGCAGCCACGGGAGGCAAGGGCGCATCCTCCGAGGTCCCCCAGGCGGCGTGGGACCCGGGAATTACAAGAGCCACATGGTGCGGGGGCGGGCTCAGCGATCTCGGGAAGAACGCAGGATCTTACAGCCAGATAATCAGCTATCTCAGCTAGTCACATAGTCACCCAGCACCCCAGAAGTCGTTATCGAACATTCATTTGGCCATTTTACAAAAAATAATGTATTTCTTCGTTGTACTGATTGATGTAGGTTTAAAAACAATCTTTAATTCACAATTAATTATCCAATGCTTTGTTGACAGTCCAAAGCCATGCTGTCGAGATTCATTGTCCTGAATAAATTGCTCCCTTTCTGGCAATAATGCAAGTGTTAGATCTTAAAACCACAACTAGACATCCTTAACAAAGCGTCAAGTTTGCAAAAAGCCACACATGTTTGTGGCAAAACATGCAAACAAAACGTTTTGATAATGTGTGCATTGTCCTTGAAACTGATTGGCCTACACCAGAGACGGCGTTCATTATAGCCTAGTCTCGCCAGATTTAGCCAAGTGTTTCCAAAAGGCAACATTTGTGTTGGTATTAAAACAAGTAATTAAAAGTTTAAAGCCACCTATGCAGACGAGCGTTATTGGTCAGAATTGTATCAATGCATGAGCACCTGTAAAGAATAACAATAGCCCCTGTGACATCGTGACAGGATGAATGACAATAATGACATGACATAAAACCACTAAGTGGCCAAACCACACACACACTGAAAAAAACAAATATTGGCTAGAAATTAAAACCTAGATAGTTAGCATGCATTTACACCTTCGTGTTACGTTAAACGTAAGGTTATATGTTCTCGTCCTTGTATAATCGATCTCACTTAGTTAACAAAGGGCACGTTTTACCACAGCCCCTTAACACCCCGGCGAGCCCTCTCTCAGTCCTTTGAGTTGCCTTGCGCCATATTTGAACGGGACAGTGTTACGCCTCGGTTAAGTAAATTATTCAGTAATACAGCGTTGGCAGTGGTGCACAAGCGCAACAACACAAACAAATAAACACGGTCGCATAAAGCATTGCATTAAAATTCAAACATATCGAACAGGCATTTATTTTTTTAAATAAACATTTCACACATTTACCGGTTGACATCCCCCTACAAAAACGGCGGAGTAGGCTTCAAATTGACCACGTGACCGCACCTCGGTTGTCCCCGGGCCCGTGTCTTTTGCCGCCACTCTGCGTCGGCACCGGAGGCCGGGTTATTCTTTACTCTGCAAAGCCGTTGTTTACATTTCTATATCGCCTTCCTTTCTTCTAGGTTTACCAAAGGCGAGAGCGCGTTAATGTAAGTCGCTGTGATGATGGTGATTGCTGTCAATTGTCATGCGAGTTGGCGGGGCCAGCGGGCCTTATTTTCAGGCCTCAGTCTTTGGCCTGGTCACATTCAATGTATCGTTAGGGTGTTTATTTGACAGAATGTCGCTTTGCTTTGTTACGAGCGGCAAATACGTATAGCCTTTTAGATTAGATCTGTGTTGTGCGTGTCGTGCAAAATCCCACACATTGTCAAAAAAATCAGCGTGAGTTTTGAACATCGTTGTCTTTCCCACGATTGTAATTCATTCCGTTTAACAATACTCGTATAAACAAATACTCGTAAGAGACTCGTTGAACGCTGTACTGGAGTGAATCACGTAAAGACGCTGCACTGGGGATTCAAGACGTGACAACGGCAAACTCGCACGGATACAGATAATGTAGCGAAACTTGCGTTACTTGTGTCATTTACTGTTATAATAAAGCAGTTAAACTCACTACAGTGCTTATTATACCTTATCCGGATTATAAGACGCACTTTTCCCCCTCAGTATTCTAAGGTAAAAGTAGGGGGGGGGTGCGTCTTATAATCCGGTGTGTTTTGTGTCAGCAGATTTGAATAACTTTTCTACGGGAGCACACACGGAACGTCTTGTAGCCCCGAGTTTGTGAGCTCATCCAAGTTTTGCTGCAGTGCATGTTTAGCATTACATTGTTTAACCGTGCGTTAAGTTTTACACGGCAACTTGGGATCCACATCAGCGTAACTCGTGCATAAAGACAAACAAATTACTTCCCCGCTTTGTGGGAAAGCAACAGAGATTATTCTATGCCTGACGCCTGCCCGTAGTGATAATGTGGAATTCCTGGTGAGGGTCGCAGTGGCAGAATATGTGCAGTTTTATTGTGTGGTTACGTATTTTGTATGTAAATATATACTGTACATTTATGTATCCTGGCGCTCTAAACCGGAGTTAGGTTCTCGGCCGCGGCTAATATCAATGGCAGGTTATACCTGATACTGCCCACCCTTAACTCTGTATGCCTGAACAATTGTGTTCTCCCAGCCTCCCACCATCCTCACTGGTAGACACCTGCGCGTGTCTGCATGCACGTGTCAATCCTGACTAGGTACAATTTTCTGACTAAATTGCCCCCCGTGCTCTAAGATGTTGCAACTTAGTTACCCCTTCCTGCTTGGAGAACTGTTCCTTCCAGCTTAAATAAAAACAGACTAACTGAACTCTCAATGCGTGCGTGGCCCCGTAACTCCCTTACTCCCTACCCCAGGCTCGTTGGGCCCCAGCTTGGAGGTGAGAGAGAGAGAGCGCGACACAGACCGCGCCATGGAGGTGACTAGGAAGAGTAAGTGTCGCTTCTCTGGCATATCCCCTCATCTTCTTTGTGATTCTTCGAAGCACGATGGTCAGCCTCTGGACATCGTTGTCTTTCAGCTCGGCCTCTCTTCAGCTGAAATATATCCAAAGTAATGACAGAACCATCAATGTACTATGCCACCGCATTCGTGAACGCGCACACACTTAACGGAAAACATGCGTGTTATAAATGGTATTTATTATTATTTTATGCGCAGGCAGCTGCCTGGATTCGAACCCACGTCCTCCGCAGTACCAGCTCGGTGCTCTGTTTTCTGAGCCATCCAGACACCACTCACAATAATATTTTAGGGCTAATTAAAATGCGTTTTTACCCGTGTTTTCGAACTAGCGATGGTGTTTTCACCACAGCGGTGTGGTCTTGCACTTGCAAGCATTGGTGCATGTGGCGAGTGTGGTGCATGTGTTCTTGTACTGGCCATCACTCGTTCAGCCCCATCATCTATGTGCTGCTGTTATTCTAGACTTCAGGGCGACACTGAGCAAAGTGTGCGAGGCAATCAACGAGGCCGACTTTTTGGCACTTGACGGAGAATTCACAGGTAATAAAATCGCTAAAAACACAACACAGCACAACTCTTTACTACTCTCCACACGACAACCGACACAGTTGCATTTCTGATTTTTCTGTATTGTGCTTTTGTTCCATGTGTTGTGTGCATTTGTTTCATGTGTTTTGTGGTATTTGACAGTTGGGGTGCTTATAGTGAAGTCTGTATGGTGTTTTTCTGTATATATGGTTTTTGACTGGGTGTGGTGTCTGGTCTCTGCTAGGCATCAGTGACGGACCATCTATTGGGACTTTGAGCAATGGACTGGACACCCCATCTGACCGCTTCAACAAACTGCGCAAAGTAAGCATCAGATAAATGACTCCTGATCAACTTAACAGGCTCGGGTATCTGGAGCCACTCGTGTAAATTTAACATTCCTATGGCAGGACTAATATATGTAAAACAACCCCTGTTCACGTCTTACAAAATAGTTAGGGACTCGACCTTCATCTGGGATTTGAACTCGCAACTTTTAGTTTGTGAGTCGAATGCTCTGCTGTGTACAAATCGCGTGATCCCTATCTTCTTCCTTGCGATTCTTTGAAGCACGATGGTCAGCTTCTGGGCATCGTTGTCTTTCAGCTCGGCTTCGAAGTGTTTGGTAGAATTCGCAGGCAACACCAAGTATTACCTGACAGGGATCGCGACGTGATCCCTATGCTTTAACTTTAAACATACGTGATTTGGAATAATATTGAGTACAGCATTACACCTGGAAGTATTTTAGTAACATGTTGGCTGATAGCTTTCACCCAGCTATTGGGAGATTCTAATGATATATGTGTTTGCTGTTTGTCATCTTCAGCATTCCTTGGACTTTCTGCTGTTCCAGTTTGGTCTCTGCACCTTCCAATACGACAGCTCTTTAGAAAAGTGGGTACATTTCTTTCACAGGGCACCAGCACTGTGGACTGCACATGCAGGAGAGCACCTCCCAGTGAATTAGAGCCACATTGAGGGCTGTGATTTGTGGCTCTATATTTACGACTATTGTTTTGTGTGTCTTATGTCTTCAAGGTATATAATGAAGGCCTTCAATTTCTACGTGTTCCCACGACCACTGTTCAGGAATTCACCCGATGTCAAGTTTGTGTGTCAGGTGGGCAAAACAATAAACATTGTCCTTAGTATGTGTGAGAATTGTTATGAAACTCTATGTTAACTAAACCTCCATTGCAGTTATTTTGGAGAGTGGAGATCCCATACTTGGGGAGTGCTTTTGACTATCTCTGATTTGGCAGTGTTCACTGTGGCTGGTTAATGCTATGAGCAAGCTGGTGGGTGAAACTTCCTGTCGTTCCATAAGAAACGTTTTCTTACCTGCATGCAGTCATGCCCTCTTGTCTTTATACTTACAAAATAGGGATGCTTATGCCAGCATGACACTTACAACCTGGCCTACTTAAGATCGTTTTATTCACAAACTTTTTATTCACAAACTTTTGCTGCTACATTAACTGATTGCTGTTATTTGACTGTGCTGTTGGTGGCTTTTATGATAACAGTTTTGGTTTTGGTTTCATTTTTAGAGCTCGAGTATTGATTTCCTTGCGGCACAGGGTTTCGATTTCAACAAGGTCTTCCAGGAGGGTGAGTTCATACATGCATATGTGCACACACACGTTAACATGTATAGACATGCAGATATCCTTTCATGCCCACATAGACATTCCTAACGTACAGTAACAAATATACATTGTGTGGTAAAAGTCAGGATCTATAGCAATTTGAAAACCACACTACAGTGTGTGTATATATATTGTTCTGTATTGAAAATATTAGCGGGGTGTGCTAACATCAAAGCATATTTTGAGGTATGTGCCAACTGTCCGTTGTGAATGGATTGAACAGTCTGCTATAATCTACTGCACAGGCGTGTGGTGCCTGAGTTTCTCCACACCCTGCATAGGGCGTGGTGTCAGTTGTGACGGAGGTGTGCGTGCCCCAGGAATCCCGTACCTATCAAAGGAGGGAGAGAAGAAGGTGCGCGAGATGGTGGAGGAGCGCACAAGGCAGAGCGGCATGGGTGGCACAGGCGGCACCCCCTTCACATCTCCCGCTTCCAGCAAGAACCTGGCCGTGGTGCCCGACGACCAGAAGGAGTACATCGCCGACGTGGTGTGAGTACCTCACCAACGTGGGTGAGCTCACGACTGTGAGGACCTCACCAATAACAGTGAGCTCACGACTCTATGGCCTGTGTGGTGTGAGTACTGAACTGACAGCAGGTGTGGGTATGTCACTGTTAGTCAATGACAACAGCGTATTCACACAAAAAATGATTTACCATTTATTGAACTGGGCGGCACGGTGGCGTAGTGGGTAGCGCTTCCGCCTCACAGCAAGAAGGTCCCGGGTTCGAATCTCGGCTCGGGGTGCCTTTCTGTGTGGNNNTCCCCTGCCTTGCGCCCTGTGTCTGCCGGGATAGGCTCCGGCTCACCGCGACCCTGTATTGGATTAAGCGGTTTCTGAAAATGGATGGATGGATTTATTGAACTGTTATTTAGGGGTGGTGTAGGGGGACGTATGTAATATATTAAGTAAATAACACGTTTATTGATCTGAGTATCTGTGTGAGCCAGTGCATATTCTCTGCATACATGTGACTTGTTTTAAACAGCGTTGTTAAAATGTTTATTTTTCATTGCTGGTAACCACATGAAATGTTTTTTAAAATGTTGTGTGCGGGTGAGTACACTCGCGATACGTTGTGAGTAAATTGGTACGCGTCTGTTATTGTTGTTGCTTGCTGCATTGCAGGAGTAAAGTGGAGAACCTGCTGAATGACCCCAAGCAGACGACCCTTGACCTCCCGCCCTGCAACGCGTGAGTGCTCACGACTGCGTACCTGCCTCATCACGGGCTTGTGTCTGTGACCTATCACGTATACATGCAGCCGGATCATGTACACTACACGGACACACCAGGCCATTTGCACACACCACACCTCCTGTGCAGCTTCAGATTAAAGCAAAAATAATCGTGCATAGTTTTTGTAATGCTTTGCATCATGCATTTATCTATGAAAGTTTTAATGATAACGTTGCGTTTCATGCCGCACGACGCGATGATGTCAAATGGAGTATGATGTCTTGAGATAGCTGTATGTAATGTCGTCATCGGGAGGAGAGGGGAGGCGTGTGTTTTGGCTGGTTTGATGCAAGTACAAAGGAAACTCCTTTCAATGCTGTTTTTCGTCTCCCGTGTTGGCAACCCTTAGAGTGAGTCACCGCAATGGCAATACAGCTTTGTGCTAAGGCTTTTGTTCATATTAAATCTTGACAATATTAATCATGCGCCTCCATTCTAGATAGACATAATGCTTTAAAACTTTCAACATTTGTTGGAAATACATAATATGGACTGTTCAGGAAAGTAAGTGGATTAGGAAGAACACATCGCTCGAAGGAATGATCGCTGGTGGTCGACATTTAACAACGGTGTAACAACCAAAGGTTGTAACACGCCCAAGAGAGTGTTCACCAAGGAGATGTGAGATTCACTCGTGTGCAGGAGCTCGATGTATTGTAATGTGTGTAGTATGACACATCAATCTTGTAGCTACACACCCATCCGTCGCTGCCTTGATGTGTTTAAAGTTGTTTTGCGTCTTCTAACTGGTGTCTCCTCCATTATAGGTTTCAGCGGAAGCTCATTTATCAAACAGTAAATTCCAAGTGAGTTTCACATAAATTGTGATTATTAAGCGCAACTAGGGCATGTGTTCCCCCACTGCTATAATCCATTATTTAATGCATGGCAAAAATCCGCTATTTTTTGGAGTATTATGCTGGTGTGTTGTTTAATGTTATGAATAGCTATTCATAATAATTAAGATATCTCTATAATAAACATTACACTGACTAATGTATCACATGTTCTCTAATAAAGGAATTTCTGGATATCCTGGCAGCTGATAAACCTGCAGGGCAGTGACCCTAAATTAGCTTCGACTGATGACACTTGACCCTGCTGCGCCACCTCCCTTCACCTAATCTCCTCCTAGGTTCCCGTCTGGTCTTCACTTTGAGACGCTGCAGAATGAAAAGGTAATCCTCTACAGGCAGCGGCAAAGCTGTTACATATTTATTTTTGCCATAATTGGTCCCTGATGAAGCGGTAAAATTAAGGCATGTGTTACCATCACTTCTGTGCCTGACCCTATTGCGGGTGTCTGCATGCTTGACAGAGGGACCGGTACATTGTTGTGACAAAGGTGTCTGAGGAGGAGAGACGGAAGAAGGAAGAGGATAAGCACTCAAAAGGACTGGTAACGTCACCTCAACCCGCGCTACATCGTGACACCTCAACGCTGTTCTCTCTTGGAGTCATTTCCTTGGTTTGACTTTACCTGAGCTGGCCTGGTCCTAAAACCAGGTCATTATGAAGAGATCATCAATAACTGAGTCACCTTCACGTCATGATTGGTGATAGATAATGCGGTAGGAAACAAGATCTGTAATTATATATAAACATACAACAATTTTTGAGGCCAAAATAACATTGTGGAAAAGTATGCAAACTTTAAAGACCTATCATGCTGTCACAGTCGTTTATTCTGAGCCGCGAGTGTTACAATCTAAACTCATCAATTTGAGCACTCAAATTATGCCATCATGATAAAAAATTTTTACGAACAACCAAATAAGAAACATAATGATTTATCTGTTAAATTCTTACGTTCTCATTAGATGCATTTAGAGAGGCATGTAAAAATGCAATGCATGTATTTTTAACAGAACAGCTGTTTGTGTACTTAAGAATACATTCAAATAATAACAATTTTGGAAGTGAAAACTTTTCAGCTGTTTTAAAGGCCATCCCTATATAACCACACCTTCCCTTTGCAAATGTGGCCGATTACTCTACCTTCTGGTCAAATAAGGACATTGACATTATTTGGAAGGTGTGTTTGTCATTGATAACAGAAAGAGATAGTAGTTTCAGATGTATAATCTCGCAGCCTGTTTCACGTTACATACAAGCCTCAGTGATCAGAAAGGTCTTTACAATTGCACGTGCGTGAGCTCTCCTTGTTCTCTTCTTCCCATGTCTGCTCTTCAGGAGGAGTTGGAAGACGCTGTAGGGTTCTCCAGAGTCATCCAGGCCATCTCCAAGTCGGTGAGATTCCACATTTCAAAGTGTATGAGCAGTGGAGCTATGGTGCATTGTTTTGCGAGCTCCATCAGAATCTTTAATGGTCCGGGTTGGATTCCTGGCCACGATCAACATGGGTGGTAATTGGTAATCCAATATTCCTTTGCGCTGTACGTGAACAGGGTGAAGCCAATTACTGACCACGCCCCCCCCCCTCGTATTTTATACCAATCTTAATAGACGCTCGGCAATGGCACTGATAATCGGTAACATTAACACAGTATACATTTGTCTTATGTCTTTGCAGGGTAAACTTCTTGTGGGGCACAACATGCTGCTGGATGTCATGCACACTGTGCATCAGTTCTACTGTCCGCTGCCTGAGGTAAGTCTTGGTAAAGGGCAGGGCTACAGGATTATGTGTCTCTTTTAGATATATGGCACCCAAGCCTTTGGGCAGAATAGCACAAAAGCACCATCCCATTTGTCAGGGGAGCCCTCAAAAGAGCATGCATTTTTTTTAAATGTGTTTTTTTATGAATTACATTTAACAGTAGTGTAAAGAAATTGGTGGATGTTAGTGCAAATATGGCTCCCCTGGTAGTAAATAGTCAAGTGACTGTCAGTTGAAGTGAGCATGTGTTTGTGGGGACATCTCTGTTGCAGGTCCTCAGGTAGTGGTACAGATTCCATATGCAGTACTCAAGTGGGAGCTGGTATTTAATAATTGTGAAACACATAAGCTAATAATAATATTCACTTGTCTGTTGGGTCTTGCATCTCCTTGTGCAGAGTTTGGACGAATTTAAAGAGCTGACAAACTGTGTGTTTCCAAGGTATGCAAGCGGCTCGCACAGCACAAAGTCATTAACAAATTGTATACGATGAAATGGAAAAAGTAAAGGACTGCTTTGAAAGTGATCTACAAGTACAAATAAAAAATAACTCACCATTATTTGTCATAAACATTGCCTTATAGCCAACAGAGAACTTTGTTGCAGGGCTAGATCCATGATTTTGGACGTCTGTTTCAGGTGCTTTAATGTAATGCATAATTATTAGTGTAGTCATGACATAATATTTTTTTACTTGAGCATTGTGTGCCAGGACTTTAATAATGGAGAAATATCTCAGTGTTGGAATGTACTCGGATATTTATAGCGCATTCAGCTTTGTGTATGTGTCATACCCTTGGCGTATTCCTTAAATAAGATGCGCTTTCTAAAATTATAACCTACAATGTGATAGCACCATGTATATTATTAGAATGATAATTAAATGTTGACCTGGTGATTGTCTAATTTCTGGAATTGTGTACAAGCCAGTGGCCTTATTTTTTCTGTTCTAAGCATAATGCGGTTTAATGTGGTGAATACATATTCCCTTGTACTTACGATACGTGCAACGTTATGAAATGCATTTTGATTAGTAAACATTGTATGTGATTGAATCACGTGAACCCTGCAGCCCCCAGAGGTTTTCTACGAACTACAGTAGTTAAACTGAAAATCGATTCCTGAATCTAGACATGACATATCGCCTAATTGTCATGAAGTGTCTGTTTTTGGTATTCACTAGGTGCCAGTAACATGGCTGTACACTTTCCACATGTGAAACTTAGGTACACATGCCGGTTCCTTGGAGCATAACATTTTTACATTTTTATGAAGTGTGTGTATTTTATGCCCTGCCTGCTCACCACGATGAGAAATTCGTGCCCCAAGACAATAACTGGCGCTCCTGTAACGGGTTACTGTTGAATGCCTTCTATGTGTTTTTATCCTTCACAGGCTGTTGGACACAAAGCTCATGAGCAGCACTCATCCTTTCAAGGTAATTTGTTCAGCTTGCCTACTGTCTGGAGGTGGAGCAGTGATACAAGGGTTAGCACACCAGCACTGTACTATAAACCCAGCTCACCTGAGTTTGGATTCATCAGTAACACGAGTCCTGGCAACCCCCTTGCCCCCTCCCACATCGTTCACTAGTTTGATGATTTACCTGATGAAGTACCGTTAAACGGTCAACATGACTGATTGGCGTGGGGAAGCCTTCATCCTCCTATGGTTTGCTGGTTGCTCTTAAAAGCTGTTCTTTCGGGATAGCCATGTCGATAATCGAACCTTTAAAACTTAAATCAGTACTCCTATGGTTTGTTAAAGTCAATCGCGACAGTGCTTCCCCTGCTCATTTGAGCACTTCCTAGTTCTGTCTGTATTAGCATTCCTCTTTCAGTTGTAGACAATTCATATTCTGCTCCAGCTGCCTTTTGGTGCGGTGTATGGTAGCCAGTCATAGTGGACCAATGGCCTCAAATGCAGTTTGGACAAACTAGAACAGGAAGTGCCACGGTGAAAACAGCCGCTTCCTTTTCCAAGTTCACACACTGATCACTCCTTGGGAGATGTTTGGTTGCCCTCGCACAGAGTGGCATGCCTCTTTTATTGACCTAGGAGACTTGATGGGCAGATACTTATATATATATATAAATATAGCTGAAATATGTACTTGCTAAAAGAACAGTATATTGTATCTGTAGCCCATTAAAAGCATGGGCTTGTCTGACTTCATTGGCCTATTAGGCTTGACCCCTGTATGGGGGGGGAGCAGGGAGAAACCTTGCTGTCGTTACTGATTGCCTGAGTGCAGTCCCTTGACCAAAGACACTTGTTCACCTTACTAGATAACCTTTGTACATAAACCTGAACAAGAACATTAACTGGAACAATTGGGATGTCCACTGGTTGTCTGCTGAAACTCAAAAAGCTTAGCTTGGCAAAATATACCAATAGGCTATATACGTACAGAAGATAGGCAGTTTTCACTTGTGGGTGTTAATTAGGCTGGTGGCTCTTGGGTTTGTGTGTTAACCTGCAGGAGGTGATACAGTTCACCACGCTGGCTGACCTTCATCGGCGGCTGAGCGAGGCTCCCTTCAAGATGCCGGTTGTCGGTACGTACGTCCCCTAGTCCAGGGTTCTTTCATGCTTGGCTTGTGAGCTAGATGTTGGGAGTGGGCAGCCAAGACCTATTCTTCACCGAGACAGGTACCTGATTAGTGAGATGAGAGATAAACAAGAGAAAGAGATGCGAGACCGGTAGATTAGAGATAAATGTAAGTTAGATAACTTATTAGTGAGACAACTTATCTATGGGTCCTTTTTTGCCAGTCCAAAGATGATGTAAAAACAGGAAACGTTTTAACGCTTGGATTATTGCCAGAAAGGGTAAAACCTTTCCTCTTTTTACATCGTCAGTGAGACAACATATGTATCTCTGCATTACATCCCTAACAGGTTACCGTATGTACTTTGCCCAAGTTAAAAGTCACGTTGTGCTTGGACTTAAATGATTACCGGGATCTGTTAAATTCTCCTAAAGGTAAATTCGAGTTCCCAACCCCATGTGTTTCTCTATGTTTCTTCTCTCTCCTCTTCCATGTTTCCCTCCTCTCACCACCGCTTTGCCGCTGTTGTCGTTGTTCACTTTTGTAGCGCGTCCAACAGCCTGTGAAGGATAAAAACACACGAAAGGCATTCAACGTATAATTTTAAATTGCTGTTGTGGTTGTGTGTCCCCCCGTCTTTGCATGCATGTTTCTGTCCCCACCCCCATGTGTCCAGAGAGTGCGGAGGGGTTCCCTGCGTACAGTACATCTGTGGAGCACCTGCACGAGGCCGGGTATGACGCCTACATCACGGGGCTGTGCTTCGCTGCCATGGCCAACTACCTAGGTACTCGCACACGACGATACCCTCGAACACACGCGCGTTTACTTAATGGGAAGACTACGAAGCCTCAACTATTTGAAAAGACTCAATTTTTGAGACGGTTAATTTAGACTTTTCTAAATATGATCATCCCTAAATACACAGCAGGGTTACGTTCCTGAAAATCTTTAACTCATTTTCCGTATATTGAATTTAATTTTCCAAATGCATGGGAGCGTTTTAAAGGTACAGTTTAGTATATTTTTGTGTGCAGGTACGTTCATGGATCCGCCAAAGAGCCACATCCCTGCACGTTCCCACCTCATCGAGCCGTTCGTCAACAAGTTAGTGAGACCCCCCCTCCCACGCGAATGAATGAATGATTTTGTTGTTAACATGTTTGACTTGGTAAGTGTGTAAGGTTGTACTGTGAGGAACCCTTTCAGGTCCCTCTCCCACGACCACGTGGGTTGTCCGCGTTGCCCCATCGTCCTGGGGGACGTCGTTGCTTCCCTCTTCCTGTGT
>JAZEWU010000004.1:8510215-8526124 GCA_036362915.1 Geotria australis | reverse complement strand
AGGCGTTCTCAACCTTTTGCACCCCAAAGCCTACTTGAGTACATTCTCCACGGATGCGCCCACTGATGGGTTGCGACCCACTGGTTGAGAATGGTGGGTGCCTGTGTGCATCTCAAATGCCGCCGGGTGTAACTATGTTTTGCCCAATAGGAAGTCCGGTACAAGTGTGCTCGTGTCTCCTGGTGAGTGCCTACAAATGACCCTTCCAAACGTACATGTTTTTTGTCCCCCTTTGTCTCCCCATGTGTTCCATCCCGTGTGTCCCCGCGTACCTTGTCCGATGGCCAAGCCTGCTCGTGTGTACATCTGTACCGCGATGGAGAAGTCCTCGAGGTTGTTTAGGAACTGGAAGAATGAGTGGAACTCCTGAAACGAGATGCCCTGGGGGCACAAGGGCAGACAGATACAGACACATACACAAACATACATTTAAAACACATCACTCGCATCCATTATTACTTTATATTACCTTCTGATTTTATATATTGTTTATGTTCGTTAGTTGGTACGGTTTGTTGCATCACAGGCATCCCACTTCCAGAGCTTGCAAGCTCACGGTATTTCCTGCTGTAATAAACACCTATCTATCTATGTATCCTTATTGGGGTAAATGGACCCCTCTGAGTTCAAGGTTAAGTATCGGTTGTTCGTGGGGGGTTTGCAAACTAGAGGTCAGGGATGAGGTATGGGGGTGAGAGGTCACGCGTGAAGCGTCACGAATGTGAGATTTCAAGAGTGAAGAATTTGGTGGAGGGGAGATGAAGGTCAGAGTGTCGGGGAGGAGTGTTTTCGGGGTTGAGAGGTCAGCGGTCACCTGGCCGGCCGGCACGCGCGCAGCGAAGTTCTCGGTGATGGCGGTGGCGTCGCGCACGTCCGTGTAGCGCAGGAGGACGCGCGCGAACGTGCCCTCCGAGATGACGGGGTCCCCGTGGGCGCACGCAGAGAACTCGCGCCACAGCACCTCCTCCTGCAGCGCCGTCGCAAACCTGCGAGCGACGCGCACCGTCAACGTTGCGGCGTCGGAAAAACGATGATGATCGAGGGTCCACCGAAGGGTCGACACCTACAATTGCAAAAAGTGCTTTGAAATGTGTGTGTGTATTGCAATATAGGTGTGCCCTGAGAGTGGATAAGGATGCCGATTGAAGATACTTTAGAAGCAGTCCTGGGACATCGACCCTGACACAGGGTAGTGCATCGCTCGTGGCAAGTACTGAATGGAATTTTTATTTTTCATCCCATGGCGTGACACCAACGGCACAAATAGAGAATAAAATACGAACATAAGCATACAAAATACATTTACACCACCACCTCTATCATGCCCTTTATCACCAACAGTAAGATCACCACCTCCCCCAAGAACAACAACACTGACCACCTTTCGTCCATCACTTCCATCACCATGGCCATGTGATCCGGTGTGTCCACCTGTAGAAGTCCTGGTAGTCCAGCTCTTTATCTCCGCTCCTCCCGAACAGGTGGACCAGCAGGGTGGTGTCCCCGTGCTTCTGTTCGCTCGCCGGCTGCCACCGGCACCGACACGGAGAGGGGCGATCACAGGGAACTCTCGGTCACTTCCCGGCCGTACCCTGCCCCGAGCAAGACCTCGCGACGCAGTCGCTACCAAGACACCGTCGTCCCAGTTGACACCAATGTACGTGCTGCTGGCTGGGCCGTTAACGTTTGTTGACGGGTGGCACAGGGGCGAATTCACCAGATCCAAAACTTACTGGCATCGCGGCACACTCGGCGTCACCGACCGCAGCCCTCCGCTCGTTCCGACTGTTGAAGATTTCCTGCATCTGGGTACAACGCATGTAAAATGTATGTAAACACACGCATACACAATGCATAGAGATACACATGCATACAAGCCACACATGCACATCTTCACACATGAACACGTAAAGGTGTATATAAATGCATGCAGACGGACGAGTTTTGCAGACCCGTTCACAAATGCTGAAAGACACGCAAACGCATGCACAGACATGCACCAACACACAGACATAGAGGCACGCAGAAAGACAAGAAGACACACGTGGATACATAGACATACACAACATGCAAACAGACACAAGCACACGCGCAGATGCATGCACACGGATGCAAACACGCATGCACACACGAGACGCAGACAAGTATTCACGTGCACGCACACACGAGTGAAGACACTGAAGTTCACACAAACACGCAGACACACGGACACATGCACAAATGCACGCATGACCCCGTTAAGTTAGGAGGGAGGTCGCAGGTTGGAGGCCGCAGGCTGAGTTCGGGTTAAGTGACCCGTGCCCGACGGTGGTGAGCGAATCGCTCGTGGTGATATTCACTTTTTAATGCAGGCGTGCAGAGGTGTGGTCAGTGAGAATGAGGTCAAAGGTCACAATCAGAGGTCATAGGTCAGAAAACGAGGCACTTGTGAGAAGGCAAAATTTGCAATCTGCAAATGACTGCCTTACACTTTCATAGAGACCCATCTGTTAAATGGCCATGATTCACGAGGCTGTTCCGTGGCACGAAGGGTTGCACTGCTCTGTGACACTTCAGAATGGATTTCTTGTCTCATGCCTTGACACAGAGAGCTCAATTGGGATAAGATCTGGGTAAATACAATTTGATCTGTACTATATTAAAAATATATATTTTACGAGCAGCTCTCTATGAAAGGTGCCACTGTGGTCTGGGTGCTCGACGAACAATCGGGAATGCGTGAGTTCAAAACTGGTCGAGTGTCGACTCAGCCCATCAATTATAATTACAGCAGCATGTCAGCTCAATGTAAAAATACATTTTGGCTGCAATTCATTGCTTCTGGCACGATTACAAATGCAAACTGGCCGCCAGTCTAGCCCATCAGGCCTCCAGTGAGTATCACTTGACGTTAAGTCAGCAGTGGTCATTTTATTGATTAACTCGTCCATAGATATGAGTCGCTGTCCGTCTTACTTACAGACCCTAACTCTGATAAAACGAACCAATCTGACCTTAGCCCTACCTAACAAGCTAACCAGACTCTTGACCATAATCCAACCACTGACCCAACCCACAACTACCACCCCGGCTGCTGGACCCAGGCTAGGCAACTATTCAGATACCATTCAAGATTCAATTGCCATAAAGCGGTCTCATTCGTGCTCACTGGCCTGCCTCTACTGACTCATTTGCACCGTGTTTACTTGCTAAAACCAATGCAATATATGCGTCAGGAATTACATACATGGCAATTAAGTGATCCTGAAATCCACGACTTCATGCGTGTGTCACGAGGGCTTGAATCAACATTAACTGCTGAATCGCTACATCTGACTCACATTCATTTTAAAATTTCTTTCACGTTTTACTTTGGCTGCTGCAGTTTACAGTGCCTTTTGTGGCCGATAATGGGTGAGAAGGCGTCAAGGGGGAAAGGGTCCAAGAAGTACAGGTCGGGAGAGGTCAAACGGTCGCAGGTCGGGCTACCATGAGGAACTCGGTCTTGTCGATGTGCTGGTTTCCATCCGTGTCCAGCATGTTGAAAGCGATCTGAAACCCGGCCAGGGGCTCTAGCATGGGGACAGCGAGGCACATGGCGACACGGGGACATATGGCGATACGGAGACACATGGGGACACATGGGGACACATAGACATGTGGAGACAGAGACACATGGGGACACACAGAGAGCCCTTGTGGGGACAAATGGGGACGTGCAGACGTGGCAACACAGGGACACGTGAAGACACAGAGGCACGTGGGAACACCAAGATACAAGTGGACGCACAAATACACGTGGGAGACCGATACAAGATATACAGGGACATGCGGAACATGTGGAGGACACGAAGGACGAAATGGGAACAGGGACGCACAGACGCGCACACATAGCGGAACGGAGACGTTGCACAAAAAACGAGAAAATGGACAGAGACGCGAGACACGTACACACCAACGCAAGTACATAGGCACGTACACACAATTACAAGTATTGGACAGATATACCAGTAGAAAAAAATAACAAATGGACATATCTAAACACACATGCAAGTATACACACACACAACTACCCTCATAATTACAAATACAATTAAAAACATATACTGTGAACACATATAGTGAACAGGTACATACACGTACAAGTACACGCATGTAGGGGTCATTTCACTATACTGTACTTCACAGCACTCCTCGGTGTCAGATGAAGGCGGGAGATCCCGGGACCGGTTCAGATATCACCCACCACTGATGTTAGCTGTGGCTTGGAATCGAACTCATGTCGCCGGTTTCGTAGTGCAATGTGCTATCCATTGCACCACTGTCCCACCCCTACACACATAAACAAGTACACACAAACAAGCACATATACACATACTCAAGAACACACGCACACACAGAGGCACGGAGGCGCACGCTCAGTCGACGCAATGACAATGGTCCATACGAGTCGAGCAATGGACATCATGGGTCACACTGGTGCCGATGCCGATGAAGTTGATAAGGGATCACGGTGATGGTGCTAATGAGCGGCGGGGGGGGGGGTGATGATGCTAACGAGGAGGGCCCGATGATGCGAAGCGAATGAGAAGGCCGTGACTGGGAGTCTCACTGGTCAGGATGCAGAGCAGGAACAGGTAGTCCGAGTACGAGATGAGCCCTGTGCGGTGACAAAAGGGACGAGGAGACAAGGAGATAAGGGGGTGGGCCATACAAGAAGACAGACGGGGAGAATAGTAGACAGAGGCAAGGGGACACGGAGACAAGGAGACAGATCCAAAACAGAGTAACGAGGGGAGGGGGGGACAATAGGATAGGAAGACAAGGGGACAGGGAGATGAGGGGGGCAGGTGGACGGTGATTGGGAAACAGACACAAGGTCACTGGGCCAGAAGGATTGACGCACAGCCGTCAATGTAAACATCATCTCAATCACACAATCAAAACCACGTGTGCCACGAAGAGCCTGTGTATCTGCCTGTGTGTGAATTTCGTGTACATATATGAATGTGGATATGAACAGATTAGTACGCATGTGCACCATGTACATTGTATGAATGCATGTTTATCTCTGTGTATGTGTGGGTTGTAGCCCAGTGGTTAGCGCGCTGGGCTACAATCCTGGCAACCCGAGTTCGAATCCCGCTAACGGCCAACACCAGTGACAATATTCTTCACCGGTCCTGGGCCTCCCCGAGGTCGACTCGGCCTAAAATGAGTACGGAGTGCCCTGTGTAAACATTGCCACTGGGGAGACAAAGGCGGTCGGGCGTGGTGCTGAGTACCCACCCCCTCGTGTGCCCTGTTGACCTTAATAGGTGCTCGCTAATGGCACTTGCCCTGACAGTCTGTTAAGGCTATGTGGGGGATTTTTGTCTTTGTGTGTGTACGTGTATTCACCGTGTACACTTTACCGTTGTGACCCATGGACTGGAACAGCTGTGACCTCTTCGCATCCAGGGCTGGAGTTTTCGCCAGAATGGTTTCAACTTCCTGTGCAAAGCCAGGGTGTGGAGAATCAACTGTCATGGTACCTTAGTCCGATTCACACGTTTGTTGTATCGCTGAAATCCGCTTTCAGCGCTTGCAAGCTCATTGGCTATTTTCTGCTGTAAAAACAAACATCTATCTCATCTGGATTAGTCATTAGCACTGAACCCTATGAATTCTAAGGGTGACTTAATCTGGCTCCACCAGCACTGGGAATTAATCCTGGCTTCTCCAACCCTCGTGCGTGTGCCGACGTCACCTTTTTGGTCAGAATCCTCTTGGGGGCGTCGTCTGAGGGGAGAGGTCAAGGGGATGAAAGATTACGGGTTAGTGGTGGCATCATTTCTCTTTTTGACAGTGGTGAAGTTTTGGGGTTAGGTGGTATACGTTAACCTTAGAGGTGAGTGTTGTTAAGAAGGTACGGTCATGGGTTAGGATAGGGGGTTATGCAAGGGACTCCTGGTTACAGATAGATGCTTATAGGTAACAAGGCAGGTCACTGCTGGTATCACCAGTAGTGTATTCATCATTGTCGTATTCATCTTTATTTATCATGCGGAATTTTACAACGTAGGTCTCTTTGCAACACGTCAGATGTACGTGTTGAGCAACAGATATAATTTAAATATGCAACCCACAACACAGCAAACTGTTATCTCGTTGATATGCAGCTAGGCTGTGTGCTGAGCTGTTCCAAAGCGAGGGTGAAGCTGCGTGAATGAGTAACACGCTTGGGGGGAGGGGGTGGGGGCGGGCGTTGGAGGTGGAGAATTACAAAAGGTGTGCACCTCGGGGGGAGTTGCGAGTGACTGAGTCGAGAAAGTCACTCGGGGTCATGTAGGGTCGACCCTGGAAGCGAAGCGACGCGAACGAAGAAAATCGCATTTCCCGGGGGCCGGAAGCACGGGGATGGTGCCGCTGGGTGTGAAACAAAGACAAATGATCCCCCATAGCCTTAATAGACTGTTGGGGAAAATACTGTTAGCGAGCACATGTGAAGGCGTGAGTTTTATCCAGGTGTTCCAGTTTCATCCCAAAACTAAGCACTCATTCATTGACCTGTAACACCTTAATATATTGAGCTTAGGAAAGTATTGAGGCCTGGCTGTCTTTCGCCGTAGTCTGTGGTTCCTCTTCACTCACTCTAAGTCGTTCAGACAGTCTCTTCGATGGGTCAATTATATGCAGAGCGTTACATTTAAGACTGTAAAATTTGTATTATTATCCACGTACACCATTAAGAGGCAGTGCAGGACGGCAATTGGACCCCCATCTGTGAACGCGCGGGGCCAGAGCATTCAGCACCAGGGACAGCGCCCACGGTGTCATTCCCAAACACGTGCCGGACTTGGAGTAACTACGCCACCGCGCTTATCCATCAAAGCAGCGAGTGACAGTCATTTAACCAGAGAGGGCCCCGACAGATTCACTATTCACACCAAAGACAAATATCTCCTTTACAGCCTTGTAAAATTGTTGGGGCAAGTGCTGTTGTCGAGCACCTGTGAAGGCAGACTCGAGGGGGTGAATGGCTGGTACAACGCCCGATCGCCTCTATCTCCCTAGTAGCAATGTTTTAAACAACGCACCGCGTACTCATTTAAGGCTGAGTTGACCTGCGGGAGGCCCAGGACCGATTCATATAATCGTCACTAGTGTTGGTCGTGAGCGAGAATCGCCGGGTGTACATAGCAGTGCGCTAACCATTGCGCCACCGCTGTTGACAATACACACCACACACGTGCAGCACTGAACACAGTAAAGAGGACTGCCGCATTCATCCATCAACGGACCGAGTGTCCTCAATTTCACCAGAGGGCCCCCGATAATATTCATTATTCGCCACATTACCACACCACACTCCCGGTGTGCACCTACGCCATTATACACCCCACATGCACCACACATACAAAGACAAAGACAAAGATCCCCTATATAGCCTTAACAGACTGTAGGGACAAGTGCTGTTAGCGAGCACCTATGAAGGTCGACACGGCACACGAGGGGGTGGGTGACCAGCACCACGCCCGGCCGCCTTTGTCTCCCTAGTGGCGATGTTTACACACCGCACTAGGTACTCATTTGAGGCTGAGTCGACCTAGGGGAGGCCCAGGACCACACATACACCACACTCAATACAAACCACATACTTAAACCACCATACACACCGAAGATCCCGGTATAGTATTTTAGACTGTTGGAGCAGGTATATTACTGTTAGCGAGCACCAATTAAGGCCAGCACGGCAAACATGCGTTGTTGCCAGGAATAGACTCGGTCGCCTTTGTCTCGCCACTGATACTTACGACGCACATTACCAGATACAACAGTTTATCAACAGTCTATGTGGGCCGTTTGTCTTGGTGTGGTGTGAACAGTACTATGTTGTACAGTATATGAAATTAGCCAAACGTCTCAGCGCAGAGCCTTTTTTAAAACACTCGAGGCTCGGTGATGTTTCCGGGGGAAATTAATCATATTACATGTAAACACTGTATATGTACACATTAAAACCCACTGTAAAAAACTCAGAACAATGTGTTCATTTCCGAGGTGGCTAGGCGCCTGTTTACACAGCTCTGTCCCAAATGGCGTCACCACAAATTTGACACAAATTGGCTCCCCGCCGTGAACGCCCGTGTTCTAATTAATACACCGCGAGTCGTCTCGGGGTTTCGTGACCTCGGTCATTATCAGCTCTCTATGCCACCCCTGAGGACCGAGAGATGCTCAAAATAACGATTACGAGCGCCGGACTGAAGCTGTTTGGCGAATACTGGAAAGCGCCACCCAGCCGCGCAATAGCGAACACAAGCGGACGACGCGTCCAACCACGACCCATTGATTGACATTTTCTTTAAAAACATCCGTATTTTTCACACAAGCGGTAAATTAGGCGTTTATGCACACAATCTCAGCTATGTTGTGCGCCCAGTCCCACGGCACTACGAGCGTTAATTCCCGAGTTATCGCTTCCGAAAGCGACTACCCACCCCATTGGTGACAGTGGGTGGGTAGGACCGCACCTGTGTGTGCGCGCGCGCCTCTTTGACCCCCGCGACCGCGACCCCCAGGGTCAGAGCAGCGAAGGCGACGTGGGGGCTCCGGGGGACTCGGGGCAGGGGCCTCCAGGGGACACGGGGACCTCTGAGGCCACGGGGGCGCAGGGCCCTGGCGACAAAGGCGGCGGCACTAAAGGCAGCCCGTATCGCTGACGCCATGGCCGTAAAGTGACGGGAGCGGCTGGACCTATGCCTATATGCACTGTGGATTGTAATTTCAATGAGCGGCGTAATGCGTATCCGAGCTAGCTAATATAGTTGTCTGGTGGTGTAGATTATCCGTATTGGGAAATGTAACGTGTCTTTTTCCTTTTGTACTTATCTCCACTAGGAAATGCAGAGCTGCTGTACAGTACTTTACTATACTGTATTAATTTGTATTAAGAAATTATTCGTAAAAAAATCATTTTTTTACACGAGGACATTTTTGAGGGACATTACCTAAATCGATGCAAAACGTGCTGAAAGTTATAAAATGTTAGATTAAATATTACTCAGCATCCGTTTTAAAAATACATACGTAAGCGGAGGCAAATAAAAAGCCGTTTACACAACACAGTTGCATCTTTAAAAGCATCTTCAAGGCGTTGGAATTGCGAGAGCACAAACACGAGTCATGAAGTCGCATTTAAAATGTTATGCTACACCGGTCCATTCCCATTGATACTAGTAAAACACATGCCGTCAATTTCAGATGTAAATCAACGTGTTTATTTTAAATTCAAGTAATTGGACGTTTGTGGTTGTAAACCTGATGAAGCACAGGACATGTGAGAATTGTACCTGGCATCCCTTGCTATAAAGATAATGTACCTAAAGTGACAGAGTACTTATTATGCCAGGGGAGGGGAATCTGTTTTGGGACTAAATAAGATCCTCAAATATCTATTGAGAGCCACGCCATTAGTTGACATTGAACTCTGACCACAATAGGACTATATTGACCATGTGCAGAACTTATTTAAAAGATAACAGGTGACCAAGCGTGCTAGAATTAGAACGTTTTTGGGCTGAAATATTTCTCTAGTTCCGGAACAGCCATCAAGGATCCATTACTTTTATAGAGTAACTTTCGCACGACCACTAGGTCGCTGTGTCTCCGTCTGTGGTCCGAGTGTGCCAGCAGTGTCCGGAGTGTCGGCAGCACATCTCCCAAAGGCGTTTGCGGAGCACCACATCTTCCACGGCCCGTGCAGGCTCAATGCAGCGGCCATTTTCCAGGTAGGCCCAAGGGCGGCCATCCAGCTCGGGGGCGGTGGCGGCATATGTGACACCGGCTGCAGCCTGGCGGGTGGACTGGGTAGTGTAGGAACACAGGGAGCATGTGAGAACACATGGAGAGACAGAGAACGTGGGGACACACGTGCATATGGGGAAATGGAGACAGGAAACCACAGGGACACATGTGGCCGCGGGGAAAGGGAGACAGAACTCATTTGAACATGCATAGATATCAAAACATAAGTAGATGCTACCATAAATGTATATTAAAGTTTAGTCATCCATATTATATCCAGTTTCATGGGTTGGGTCACTTAAAAAAATGAGTCTCGTAAACCCACCTCCACTTGACAGGGTCAATTAGTAAGGTAGAAGCGTTCACGTCGCGATCCCTGTCAGGTAATACTTGGTATTGCCTGCAAATTCTACCAAACACTTCGAGGCCGAGCTGAAAGACAACGATGTCCAGAGGCTGACCATCGTGCTTCGAAGAATCGCAAAGAAGAAGAGTAAGGTTTGTCACGTGAACAAAACGTGCAAATTCTTTACTACTTCAGCACACTGGTATGTTGGAGAGCAAGCGCACAACACCTACAAAGTTTAGTTGATGCTGGATTATCGTTATGGGAGTTACCACACCTCCCACGTTCTAGACATACGGGCAGAGCTATTGCTTTGACACTTTCAGCGTAAGTTGTAAAGTGTGTAAAATCCAAGAGCACATAAGGGCTCATGCCCAGCCAGCAAAATTAACGCACACAATGGATGGGTTAGGAATGTGAAGGGACATTACCCGGAAGAGGAATCGGCTTGTGAGCCACTGCCCCATCTTAAAGAAGGCGCCTGCATGGCGGTAGAGTTCGGAGTTCACGACCCCAGGGTCCACAGCAACACTGGTGACATGGTCACCCCCCTGCTCGTGCAGCTGGCGCGACCATAGCGTGAGTGCCAGCTTGGAGCGGGCATAGGCAGCATATGGGGAATAGCGCTCACTATCGGGGGATGGAGGAGGCAAAGTGTGGCACGGGTACATGTACACACACAGACCAATGCATGAACACACGTGCACCAAAGCGCTTATGCATGAGTATCATCATCATCAGCAGCCGTGAGATAGCCAGTGTTCCCTGAAGGTCTACTCCAGCCATCGCCATCTCTCCCAATCTGGCAAGAAAAACAAGCCAACTAGTCTTTGCTCAAGAGCTGATTTCATCTCTATACTGGATGTACTCTCAGGTGTGTTCACTGCTTTGGCTTGAGCTACATCGTTAACCTCGACCACCAGCTATTATCCCATCAATACGGTGTAATTTGTATATGTTCTGTAATCCACGTGTTCGTATTGTTACCTCAGTCTAATTACAAGCACACAAATCTCCATGGTTCTTTACACATTTTGGATTTTCTTTGCCAATGTCCATATTATTTATCCATGTTTTACATTGTAATACACACTTTTAAAAGGGTTCCTCTTTAGAATTTCTGACACATTGCCTTTAATTACAAATACAATTTTTACAAATGTACTCCATCCTGTTCTTGGTCGATCCTTTATTTCACCATTTTAATTCCAGTCATCCTTCAAATAATTTCCCTTTATATAAATATTGCGCTGTGTTTTTCAGTTCGGTTCCTCCGATAGACATTTTAAAATCCAACTTGTTGTAAGTGACTTTTCACATAGGGGACTTATGCTGGAGACGCAATGGTAATTGATGCCATCCGCCACTGTTTGGCCAACCTGCAGTTGATGTCATGGAAGAGAAGATGGCCGGCCCGATGCGTGGCCGACGAGACGCAGACAACACGCACGGGGGTGGCGCCTTCGGAAGCACCAGTTAGAAGCGCCGTCAGCAGGAATGGCCCGATGCAGTTGACAACGAGGTGCTCCTCCAGCGCATCGGCACTCAGCCGCAGCGGCACCAGCATCACACCCGCTGCTCACATGGATGCATGCACAGGTGCTTGAGGGTAAGTGGACAAGCAGGTGCACAAAGCTGTGTCTATTCCTGGATCAAGGGATTTTGTTTTTCCTTCTATGACTAAAATCACTTGAAATGTGCATGTTCTCCCCCGATGTGTGGTAAGCTTTCTCCACGTACTCCAGCGTCCTTTCAAAGTAAAATACTGCTTACAAATTAAATTTCCCAAGCATCACAATGCGGGATCCACCTGAAAACCCAGCCTCACCATTGTTTACAAGAATGTGCAGGGGTAGCTTTCGCGATCGGAAACGGCTCACGAAGTCTTGCACGGAGGAGAGTGATCTCAGGTCCAGGTCCATGAATTCCACTGTCAGGAGAGAAAGCATTAATTTAATGGCAGGTGTGTCTGTATGTGTGGGAAGCGGTGACATAGTAATTCATGAATCCTCTGTTTTATGAAGCAAGTAACCTGAGTTTGATTTCCTGTCATGACTAACATCAGTGGTAAATTATGTTACAACCAGTCCTGGGCTTTCCTATGGTGTCTCGGCTCTCATTGAGCATCTGATGTGGTGTGTACAAAAATCAACACTGGGGCGACGAACATTATCGGGGGTCATGCTGGCGACACCAACCCCTTGTACGCTCTTCAGGTCTTAATCGGTGCTTGCTAACAGCACTTGCCCAAACGGTTTTTCAGTCTTTGTGTGTGTGCACGCACCAGCATTGGGGTGTCTTGTATGTAAAAAAAAAACCAAGTAGAAATGCATTGGGATGTTTGGCAGTATAATACCACGGATGAAAACCAGAGTAATAATAATAATAATACCCAGGGAAGACCCACACATGGGAGAGGGTAACACTGAATCGTGTGATATTTTGGCTACCTTGCAGCCTCTGCCTACCTCTGGGAAGCCCAGTGTAGATTGTCACCCATATAATTACTAACCAGGCTGACACCTGCTTATCTTTCGAGATCCGAAGAGATCGGCGGGCAATTCGTGTGATGTAATGAACTATGATGATTTTGTTGTAGGAAAGTGGCTATTTGCCCAAGACCAGCACTGGTCTTTGAGACTAGCTTCAGTCATGGAAATGTGGATTTTCTACCAAAGAAGCAAAATACCACCATACACAGGTAATGTGTGATTTTGTAGTCGTGTAGGTGGCGTCCACACACACCCTCATCATTTCCCGTGTCTGAACGCAGTGCATGAGCAGCCTCGTTCCCTTCCTTCTCATTGTTGGATGCTGATGAAGAGACAAAAAGACAGGCAAGGACAGAGCCATTAAAAGTCAACGAGGAATTGGGCAAATATCCCAATGCAAGAACATCTTCTGCGTGTACCCACAGCCGTACCAAGGATGACGTGGGCTCCCAACTCAGCCAGTCGCCTCCCGGTCTCCAAACCGATTCCTCGTCCACCTCCAGTCACCAGGGCAACACGCCCGTCCTGGCGGGGCAAAGCTGACAGCAGCGTGCGTTGGGGTTACTAAAGTCAGCCCGTTATTGAACCATATGACAAAGCCAGACCATTTGTAATAGTCCAAGGTTCAAGGCCTTTAAGAGCATTTTTTTTCTCTGACCGACTGCCTCGATATAAAATATGCCCACTGTTTCTGTACAAGGTATTGAAATATCCTTGCGTTAGGCGCTATATACTTCAAAATTATATTGTAATGGGGATACCTATACAGGTAGTTACAAACGCACATGCTTTAATTATGTAACAATGTGACAACTCTCCCGTTGAAAATGTTAACATCTCGATGAGACTTGGGTTAATCGTTTGACAATACTGTACCATTCATTCATTGTCAGAAACCGCTTAATCCTGTACAGGGTTGCGGTGAACCGGAGCCTATTCCGGCAGACACAGGGCGCAAGGCAGGGCTATACCCCTGGATGGGACGCCAGTCCATCACGGGGCTGTATTGTACCAGTGATAACAAAATGTTAACAAATTGACCGAAGGCCAGACCATAGCCCCGGTCTCTCCTAAACTCCTTGCGGGTTCGGGGCACCCGTGGGCGGCCGGGGCTGGTACTGCGGAAGGGGGTTACACGGTCTCACCTCGGGGCTCAAAGACCGGCGTGAATAGCTGCCGCAACATCACTCTTATTCCGATGTAATAAACGTGAATCAAACATTTTAGCCTATACCAGACCAGACTTATGTTAAATGTGTACATGATTACTCATACGATTATTTACGTTGTACTGCGTTCAGAACTGAATGTCATGTCGCCCCTGTTCGTTGTTCCAAAATTCGTAGCGCGTATAAGCATCCTCATAATGTGTAATTAGTTTTACCCAGTTCACAGAAGTGTATATTTAGCCGTTTTCATTTGCCCCCCCCCCCCCGTGTTATTGTCTTTTACATCTCCCAGTGATAGTAATCGTCTCGTTTGTTAAGAGCTCAAAGTGCACTGAAAGCTAACGTGACTGGAATTTACAAATCCCAGCCTTGATAAGCATAAGCAGGAAGCGCTACATTCGGGCTTTTGTGAAACCGTATTTACGTAATATTTTAAATGCAAATGTACATTACGACAACTAATAACTAACATATAGCTTTAATTGAAATATAAGTATTGAAAATAAAGTAAGTACGGGAGAGAAAAAAATCCATGTTTCCGCCCGGTTTCGAACCGGGGACCTTTCGCGTGTTAGGCGAACGTGATAACCACTACACTACGGAAACTTAGGTATTAGAAGTACCGCTAATATGTTTTAAGAAGCCTTCACAATCCTCAATGTGTACTAAGTGATGTATTCGGACAATGGCCCTTTACAGCACAAAGGCCAGAGTCACCAAATTTATAAGATTTGGAAACTGTACTTAAGACCAAGGAGGCGTGATGAAAATTCCATTTCAAATCTTTTTCGGTTTACCAGTTTTAAAACAGGCTTATAATCTTGCCTAATATTAGCTTATGAGTAACAGCCTCTGGTAATGGACTGGCGTCCCATCATAGGTATATTGCCCTGCCTTGTGTCCTGTGTCTGCCGGGATAAGCTCTGGCTCACCGCAATCCTGACAGGATTAGGCGGTTTCTGACAATGAGATGAGAGAAACTAACGATGTTTTGGTTGATAAATCTACCCTGGGGGCGAGTTATGTTCGTGAACGTGAGAGGCGCGCCCAGACTTCCTCCTCATTGAGAGCGGGACGCAGTGGGGCGCATGGAGCACCTCAAGTTTACCTTAAATCAATCATAACGAGTAATCGATTACGCGAATCCTTACGAACACTAATTTAACACGAGCCTTTCACTGTTAATTACAGATGCTGAGCGGAGGACCAGGTGTAATAGTTTCACAGTCGTCACGGCGGATCAAGCGGGTACTGCAGGCTGTTAAGAGACCAAAATAACCTGAGATTCTTTTGCTCAGTTTGCTTATTATTTAAAGTTCTTGTCGAGGGGGGTTTTGGGGGGGATTTGTTGGGTTTTTTGTAAAGCAAATATGTTCTGCTTTTCCGGTAATGCAATGATTTTGGTTATCGTAGCCGTCGCTTATCTCTGCGTCCCGATTGCCGGAGATGGCGATATTCACCCGGGTACCCGCAATCTTCCCTCGCAAATCCGCGATCCTCCGATCAACCGTGATGTGGTCGGAGACGTCCCAGATAACCGCACAACCGACTCGGTTAACCGCAGTAGCGACCAAGAAGCGCGTTCATCCTTCAAGGAATTTGTGTTGAGGTTCGGCAAGAAGTACGGCTCACGGCGGGAATACGAAGAGAGGTTCTCCAAATACCGGGTGAGGCCATCACCACCTTCCACGAGGTTCGGTAGGGTGCAGTTTTAATGACCGACGCTCGCAGAGTGGATCTCGGTAAAGTACAGCGTGGTCTACACATGTCTTGTGACCCCCATTTCATTGACTCCTAACATGTTTTTCCCTTGCTCATGTAATTCTGTTTTAAATAACTCTTATTTGTTTCAGATGCCTGATACGAGGTCACATTACAGTACTATTCAAGAACGGCTTATAGTGAGCGTGTGGGCTCATTAAAATATCACAAACAGGGGAGGGGAAAACTATGAAATGGGGTTCACAAGATATCAGGACCACCCTGTACATTGTTAATTGTGGCCCATAGAGCCAGAGTCGGGCAACAGGGATGCCTGGGGTCCGGTGTTAACGACTGAGGCTCATGGAGACAGACAAAGGCACGAAGGCAACACTGTGTAATGTCCTCGAATTGACCAGAAGTTAGGGGGGCC
>JAZEWU010000004.1:8445915-8509911 GCA_036362915.1 Geotria australis | reverse complement strand
GCGTTCGTCTTACGTCCTAGAACGTGGTAAAGGACCCGACGGCCCATCCTGACAAGAGGGTCGACAAGGGTCCTTACAACTGAGTGTTGAGTCATAAAAGACTGATGCACGTAGAGCTGGAATGACTCATCGCTGTCTCGTGTTCTAGGCGAGCCTTCGCCGACACGAGCAGCTCAACGCGGCCGTGAGCCCTCTGCACAACGACTCTCGGTGGCGGCACCGCTACGGGGTGACTCGCTTCTCCGACCTCACCCCGCAAGAGTTCCAAGGCATGGCAAGCATGGGAGAGACATGACAACACAGCGGGGGGCCCACTCATAATGGCCATGTCGACCCGCTTGGCCGGGTCTTCCAATGTCCCCGAGTCCAATTACAGCACCATACAATTTAGATACACAGCCCAAAGAAATGCTGTCTAGGCTAATTGAGATGACGAATTTGCCCCCGCGATGGACTGGCGTACCATCGGTTTTCTGAAGTTAGTGGGAGACAGAGGCATTGAGATAAAATGCTCCCCTTTTCTATAATTTTACCCTAGTTTAGTTGAGTAAAGTATTAACGGAAGGGTTGGTATAGCCAGGAGCACGTCCGGTCCCTTTTATCTTTCCACTGGTCATGGGTACAAATGTGGACAAAGAGGTGTACACACAACAGCACCGTTCTTCATATGGTGGTGACGTGATTCTAGTGCCAGACGACGTGCATTTTTCCACACTGGCTTATTTTTTCCTTCACCGCACCCTCTCACACAGAAGTGTTTCTGCTGGCGACAAAGGGCTCCCCCACTCCCAGCAGAGCCTCAGCCGCCCCTGGACCCCAGGTTCACCTCTCCAATCTCCCCTCGCACTTTGACTGGCGGGACAAGGGAGCGGTGACAGCTGTGAAGAACCAGGATTCTGTGAGGTTTACAGCCAACATCACCATTAATGCCACGTGACTTGTTTTGTTGCCCTCCTTCGTCAATGCCATACTTATTATTAACTGCCTGCCAGCGTCACTGTCATCACTGTATCACTATTACCTCTACCACCATTAGCACCATTACCACAAAAGCTATCACATTTCTTGGAGGCGCAACCAAGACGCATGTTGAGTGGTGGCAGAGTGATTAGCGCACTGCGCTGGGATGCTAGCAACTTGACTTCAAATCTGCATCAGCCCTTCGCCTCATCTAGGTTGGCTCAGTTGTAAATGGGTGCCCAGTGCGGTCTGTAACCATCAATATTGGGGAGGCAAACGCAGCTGGGCATGTTTGTGGCCACACCATTCCATCGTGCACCGCTCCGGCCTAAATAACTGCTCGCATTTGATGCAACAATCTGGTATGTTTCTCTTTCCCTACGATTGCACGTGCATGTGCACATCCCTTACCTCACGTGCATGTATGTGCTTGCATATCTGCCCCTGCATGTGCGTGTCGCTGCCTGAATGTCTGTGCATCTCTGCCTACACATGCATATATATGTGTCTGTACCTGTACGCACGTGTGTGTGTGCGTGCAGTGCGGCGGCTGCTGGGCATTTGCGGCCGTGCAGGTCGTGGAAAGCGCCAGGGTGCTGGAGGGGGGCGTCCTGATGCCCCTGAGTGTACAGCAGGTCCTCGACTGCTCCACGGTCAACCACGGATGTCAGGGGGGTGACACTGTTTCGGCCTTATCCTGGCTCAACAAGGTGCCACCATGGTCCAACACAACAACAACAGCAACAATAATGACAGCAACAGCACCTAATTACCTATAAGTGTCTGATGTCGTCAAGGTGCTTGTGTCAACCCACTAGGAATAGGTGGTGGGTGACAAGAGTTCACATGCTTTAGCCAGTTTATACCTATTTGCCTCTTGAAACGTCCAAAGTAGAATCTGAAACATTCTTGGCACTAATAATTTCTTGAGTGAAGATTTCTTTGCGAATGCAAGTTTTGTTATATATCTAGCTGCGTGGTGTTCAGGATTACGAGTTCATATCCCTGCCGGTGGCCAAATTGGCCTATCTTTCCTTTCAGGTGAATAAAAAAGTACCAATTTGTGGATAGTCAACAGTCATTGTCTTATTTCCACCACAGAATTATGAGCATAAATTTAGTTGACTACCTCCTCAGTTTTATACGAACTGGAGCACACTTTTGACGTTTACATTATCATCTTTCAATTACATGACCTGTGGCTAATATATTTTTTATTGTTTGTTGCGTGTGTGTGCAGACACGGTTGCATTTGGTTCCAGAAGCCGTTTACCCATTCACTAACAGTGCTGGTCCATGCCGGATTTTTGCAAACTCCACCCCTGGTGTGGAAATCAAGGACTTTGCCTCAGAGTCATTCTGGTGTGTGTGTGAATGGTGTGCCTATATCATGCAGAAGTGTGCATATGTGTGTACTCGTGACTCTTTGTGAAGAGTGGTACTGTAGAGTGGTTATTGTGCTATGAACTAGGCAGTTAGATTTCAATTCTCAAAACCAACATCATTGGCAAAAATCTTAACCAGTTTGGGTCTCCCCTAGGTTGACTCAGCCTTAAACGACTACCTGGTGCAGTGTGTAAACATCAGCACAGGGAGGCAAAGGCGCCAAGCATGGTACTGACCACACTTTCCTTTGTGTGCCGTGCCAGCATTAATAGGTGATCGCTAACAGCATATGTGCCAGTGTTTTTATGGCTATCAGGGTGATCTTTGTTTTTTGGGGGGCAGTAATGTAGATGTTAACACATTTTTCTAGGAACCTGGTGACACGAGTTCGATTCCCACTCACAGTCAACATCAGTGAAAAATATATGAACCCATCCTAGGCCTTGCTTACATCGACTTAGCCTTAAAATGAGTATTAGGGACAAAGACGGTAAAACGCGGTGCTTGCCACATCACCCCCTCGTGTGCCGGGCTTTCATTAATATGTACTCGCTAACAGCACTTTCTCCAATCATAGCTAAAAGGCTGTTTCTTTACGTCTCGTGGGCAGTGGTGACGAGGAGGCGATGATGGGCTGGCTGGTGGGCCGGGGTCCGCTGGCGGTGAGTGTGGATGCGGTGAGCTGGCAGGACTACCTGGGCGGTGTGGTGCAGCACCACTGCTCCTCGGCACCCAACCACGCCGTCACGGTCACCGGATACTCGCTTGGTACGCACCGACATGCTGCGATCTGCAGCTGAGCGATCACATTATTTAAGCAATTGATGACTCGCGATTACGAGTTCTATTACCCGACTAAATGGACAACATCAAGAAGTCTCACCTCTGTTCCCATATGTGCCGCTGGGTGGAAGATGATCAGCAGGGCTTGATGACATTATCTGCATCAGCGGCCACGCCTTGTTCGGTTTGGCTTGTAGAGTGTTTCCCACCTTTGGCAGGCAGGATGTTGGGGCAGTTGCCATTTTTACAGCTCTTGCATGCTTATGTGTGTATGCATGTGTTTGTATTATTGAGCGTGCTTACTCATTTACCCGTGCACGTGTCGGTGTGCGTCGCTGTGTTCCTGCGTGCATGCAGGTGACCTGCCCTACTGGATTGTCCGTAATTCATGGGGGCCGGAGTGGGGTCTCGATGGGTACATCTACATCAAGATGTTTGAGAACATGTGCGGTGAGCAAGGCTTTAGCAGACCACGTCCTGGGCTCAAACCTATACTCACATATAGAGGGACCTAACTCCTCCACCCTGACGAGGACTTAAACCTATAACCACGTGTAGAAATACACTAACCTCTTGCTCCACGTTTTCAATTCAAACCTGCAGCCAGATATGTAGAGGAATCTCATCTCACTCCTTCACCCTGGTCTAGACGCAAACCTGTAACCACTTCGTCAGAGAGAACAGAGGTTACTCCTTCACCACACCCATGAGGTATAAGAGAGATGGTAAAGAGATGTGGGGAAATATGTTAATAAGATAAGATGCATAATTTCTCCATGGTTGACAAATTGAGCACCACGTTGTGGGAAATCAACTGAAGTCACTCGACAAAAAGAATGGTCTTTGCTGTGGGAATAAGGAATTTCCACCGCTGGCTTATGATCTCCGTCATAAATAGGCACTTATTAATTTTCGAAGCAGGAAGACACATTCATTTGACGTCCCCTGCACCTACTATTCTCAACCAATGGGTCACGACCCATCAGTGGGCCATGAGCACTACCTAGTGGTCTGTGGAGATCATACCCAAGTGGGTCAAGTGGCTGTTGAGTTGCAAAATGTTGAAAACCCCTGCCCTATACCCTGTCACTGATTCAAAATCATAACCGCATCTGTAGAGATCTTACTTCACTCTTACAAGCCCTGTCATGGATTATGACTTTCAGGATGGTACTTAAATATATCATCCATTGTTACAAAATTCTGGTTTAACATCAGTTTTACCTGCATGGATTCATGTTAGGGTTTAGTAAAAGACATGAAAAGCTTGAGTGATTTCTACAGCACATTACATAAGCATTTGAACCAATCACAGCCAAGATACTGGCAAACAGCTGGGACTCTCAAATCTCAAATGTCAAGAGTGACATGGATTCCAACATGCAGGATGATAGTGACACTAATGAGGGTTTTGT
Source organism: Geotria australis (assembly GCA_036362915.1). Lineage (NCBI taxonomy): Eukaryota > Metazoa > Chordata > Hyperoartia > Petromyzontiformes > Geotriidae > Geotria > Geotria australis. The sequence continues at coordinate 8,505,367 of JAZEWU010000004.1, read as the reverse complement.
GTAGTTTTACTGACCCTGCTGTTTAATCGTAATTCTCTAATCGCGCATGCCCTGTATACCTAACTCCTCAGATATATGCCTCTCTATTCCCTGTCGTTACTGAAACCAATGAATTACTTTACAGCCACTCGTGAGTTAACTTTCCGAATGAAATTCTCCCCATATTGTGTCAATCATGTTTGACCATACTTGGCAAGAAGAACGTGGTGGCCAGGACTAACTGCTTCACGTATCACTCGTGACTGATGCTATAATCAAACTTAGGCTCATTGGGTTCCCAGAGAAGTACATGAACCATTGTGCCCTGCAACTCCATCTCCTGCAACCAATTCCATCACCATCACTGCCTGCAGCAGCTCTTATTGTCTCCGCCTGTCTCTCTATCTTCTCTCATCATCTCTCGCTTTCTCCGTCTAGGAATCGCTAACGAAGTGGCCTCGGTGACTGTGTGAAGACGTCTTGAATGGTGGAGGATTTTCTGTCGACATTCACGTTACGTGTTACGCTTCCACTCTTGAGGCGTTTCACATGGTTAATTATACAATTCACTGTTATAGAGAAGGTGGGCAGCCAAGAGGTTCAGAGAGCTGACACTGCTGATATTCTGGTGCGAATCCAGGTATCTACCTGTGATAAAACCGGGTTCTCAAGTGTAGCAAGATAATGGTCTCTAGTCACCAATGACTGTACAGAAAACCTTGTTAAATGTGCTTCTGCCGTTAATTTGGCTAACAATTAAATGTATTGGTTTTACTGTAATGTAACACGTTATTGTGTGGCAGGGCAGGTGGTAAAGTGCGCCCATACTGTGTTGATCAGAGGTCACTTAAAGGGATCTTAAAAGTAGTTTGGTGATATCCACATCTATGCCCTGTTGTATAATGCAGGGGGTTGCAATGTATTTTTTGTCGAGTCACAACAATGACAGCAAAATCAGGATACAATTTGGAAAAAGAAATAAAACATCTTGCATTAAAATGAATCGTATCGATTCAAATAATTTCTAATAAAAGCAATGTACAAACAACTTAAAACAGTCTTCCAATTACCTATTCAATGTTATTTTAAAAAGTGTAATTGTACACTTTTGGCCTGTTGGAGGAAACCGGAGTGCTCGGCGAAAACCCACGCGGACACGGGGAGAACATGGAAAATCCACACAGTAAGGCAGCTGAAATATACAGTACAATATAGTGGAATATGTGTAGTGTTTAAAGTCAAATCAAGATATGATGAAGACACTGATGAGGGTCACGACAACTGGAACAGGAAGCTGGCAGATGGGGATTTACAGGTGAAGGTCGGAAGTGCTGCAGAGTTGTTAGGCGTGAGAGGAGATGAGAGCTCAGGTGACAGGGCTGGAGGTGGTAATGGTAATTGGTGGTGCTATTGATGCTAGCTGTAATGGTGATAATGACAATCGTGGCTGATTGTGGTAGAGATGATGAAAGGTGTAATATTGCAGACATTTTGATGAAGATGGAGGTTTTGGTGGTTATTTTGGAGGTGTTTTTTTTAGTAGCGATGTTGATTGTGGTAGCAGTCATGGAGGTGGTGATGATTGACAGGAGGGTGAGGCCGTTGTACTCTCATTCTGAAGGTGACATGGCACAAATAGAAGGCTTGCAGTTCTGCCCACAAAACTATTATACCCTCGGCTATTTATGTGAATAATCACATGTAAATATCTGTGACATGACTCATGGCCCCTTTGAAGTGTCTCGATGCCCTTTTATCATGGTGTCAAGAGTTAAATATTGATGATGGCATGGGGCCTCTGAATGCTCATGTTTAGCTGCACTTGTGAGCCTAACCATTGACAGAGTGTAACTCAACTCAAGCAAGACTCAGTAAAAAAGGCTGCGGCAGGAGGCAGCTCCTATTTTATCACCCCGGGTCGAGAGGTTTATGTGTTTACGGGTGGCGACAAGCAATGAGTGGCACGCGCTCTCATATCCGTTTAACCATGTGAGAAGGAGCCCCTTGTGCCGTTTAATCCCTAATCTAGAATATGTATGAGTGCACCGTAACAGTAGGTGTTGATTAATTCTTTATTTAGTTTAACATATCTTTAATTTCGCCATTACAGTTCAAATCAAATTCTAACATCAATAAATCACTGTTGACATCTCCACTGTCATCACTGCTATCATTATTAGTGTAATCGTATTGATGTAGATTTTCAGGCTCGATGGAGGCATCCAATGTGACAGGCGAAACGTCACAAATCAGAGAGGAAGAATGCTCGACATGGCTATCCTGAAAGAGCAGCTCTTAAGAGCAATTCTCAGTTGCGGCGTCATGATCATCAACGTCATGGCTACTGTTAGAAACGTAGCCAACACGTTAATGACTACGAACACCTTCATCATCATCTTCAAAATAATGCAGACTAAAATGGATATTGATGATCCTAAAGAGAAATTGTAGATTGAATCGACTTCTGAGACACACCCTAGAATACCTGCTTGTATGGGAGGCCTCGTGTGGCTGTGGGCCTTGTGAAACGAGGTCGCGTGTGGGTGCTGCCCGCGGCGCATCTGGTCTCTCCAAAATGTGTGGGGCCCTCAAAATTGGTAAATCTTACATTACTATGGATGGAATATGTCTATACTGTTAAATCGAATTGTATCCACGTGCCGCTATGTAGACGCGTACATACAACTTCCCCCGTTTAGATTTCAGGGCCCAGAGCTGTTAGCGAGCTCCTTTTACTCATTAGCAGCTATTACATTCGCTATAACCCACGCTCGCACCTGTACGCCCGCGCGTATTTACGCAATGACTCTCATTAGTGGCGCCTGGCACATGAACACCCAGTCACACGCACTTGTGTGCCTAAACATTAACGCATTAACTGGTGCACGCATATAAAGACATCACCAGTAGAGGACCCAGACCTGAGAACTCCCAGTTAAAGCTCTGATCCTCGAGACCGAGGGGCGTGCAACGGAGTTCCTCCGCAACTTGCATCTCGATCCACATGCTCAGTAGCACCAAGTTAAACTCCAGACACTACATTCTCTTGGTTGTTCATTTAGAACTCCGGACACAGTTGGCTGAGGATATTCAATCTAGAACCCATGGGCATCGATCCTCGCGCCGCCAATCGAAGCTAACGAGGATCTGCATTGAATAGAAACCTCATCGACATCATCGTTGTGGAGCCATGCGCGGTTACCTGCTGGCCGTCCTCGCGGTCCTCGCCGCGGCATTGGGTGAGTAAACGATGCCCTTGTGGAAATTCCACCTTCCTATGGCAGAGGCGTGCAGATTATATGTCTGACAACTACTTTGGTTTGCAACAAAGTGTTACCCGGTTTATCGACTTAGAGCGGGATTTTAGCCGGCCAGATACCAATTTATCATAATTACGCCACTCAGTCGGATGTTACCTTGGGTATTAAATTGTTTCAGTAAAAAAACTTAGTTACATGTGTATGAGTAAATCCGTCCATTTTCTAAACCGCTTGTCCTGGTGAGGGTCGTGGCTGTATCGGTAAAATGTATTGATTATTTATAAAGCTCACTTATTCAGAAAATAATTGTTTCCAGAATTAGTTTCGGGAAACCTCGTTACGTAAACTTGTTTTTAATTTTACAGTATTGATTTAGAAAATGTGAACACTGCAATAATGTTCAGATTTATGATTGTACAGAGCGAGCACGGACCATGTTTTGTTCAGGCCGTTTCATCACTTTTTCAAAGCGTTCTCAGTCACAAATTTTCACCGTCTATTCCTTGCATGCCAGTTACTATCATTCTAATATTGTAATGCAAATAATTATTATTTTCAGGTTTGCTAAATTATTGAAATGCATCCGTCTTTCTGTCTCGGGGTAATTTCGAGCATGCTCTGGTCTCTCAACGCTTCTTTGTATTGCCTGCGAATTCTACCAAACACTTCGAGGCCGAGCTGAAAGACAACGATGTCCAGAAGCTGACCATCGTGCTTCGAAGAATCGCAAAGAAGAAGAACGCTTATTTGAGAAATTTTCAACTTTTGTTCCTCCTTTGTCATTGTTTATGAAGTTAATAATTAAAGTGAAAAACAACACACCATTGGGCATTAAAAGAAGCATTTGTAATCAGTGCAGACCAGTTATGACATCTGTTAGGCCCCCACTGGAGTACCAAGGTGCAATGGATATCGGTATGAGTCTAGGTTTGTCAATCATGAGGTCTTGGTCTCTCAGCGAGATGCCACCGGGTTCAGGTGATCGTTGTGGGTGTAAAACGTGTTTATGGCCACGTCAGGGTGCGTGCGCGCAGCAGGCACGCGCGCATCACGAGCGCCCGAGCACGGGCTCCTAAACCATCGTGCTGGCGAGACACTTTTTGTAATTATTAAAGATTTCAACCCGCACCTCCTGTGGATGGGACCGTCCGCCTGTCCCTCCAAACCAACAAAACGCTTTTAATCCGATACAGAGCCCTGTCTCTCTGCACCTGTCTCTTGCCTTCACTTTGCAGTATATCACAATTGATTTAAGTAACTCGCTTTGTCCCTGCTTCTATCCATTTCTCTATTCCTCTGTCCCATCTCCGACCTCACCCCCTCCTATATATTCCTCTCCTCTATCCACTGCATCTCACCCACTTCCCTCCCCCCTAACCCTCTCCCGATGTCGTTCTTACCTCTGACCCTTGCTCTCATTAGTCTCACCTCTCCCTCACTCGAGCCTCTCCCTTATCCTCCCGCTGCTTGTCACTTACCCTCTCTCCTCCGCTTTACGTTTTGCAATCTGTCTGTTTTATCTCCGTTTCTCCATGCACTTATCGGTTTCTCCGCGCCTTCCTTCCTCGATCTCCTTCCTCCATCTCGCCTCCCTAACCTCCATCCTCTATCTCCGGGGTAGAGCAGTATGAAAACGCATCACGTGGAGGATTTGTCAAATTGCTTTTTTTTTTAAACAGAGCTGCTCTCGTAAAGTACATGTCCATAATAATAAAAAGTAAAATTTATAACGCGTGGCTTATATTCATTCAATTTTTAAGGTATTAATTGGAAGAGAGAACGACTCAGAGGCGCGAGGAAACCGCAGAGAGGCAGGCAGGGGGAAGATAGCCACGCGTTAGGCCGGCGCCAACATTTGCCACACACTTCGTCCTATATATTATAATGTTATCGGCCACTTAATTCATGACTGTTATTTTAGTTGTGGGAGGAAACCAGAGAAACCGGAGGAAACCCCCCGCAGAACATGGGCAGAACACACAAACGCCATAATGGTGTAGGACACTGGACTTTCAATCCAGAGGTCGCGTGTTCGATCTCCCGGCGCGGCAGTCGCAGTGGTTTAGGAGGCGTTAATTAACCACCAAGTCCATGCCCCTCCCCTCTCGCCTCCCATTCCCTCCCCCCTGCCGACCTCCCCTCCCCCTATATCACCCTCCTCCACATCCCTCCCCATTCCCCCCCATCCCCTGCTTCCCATCTCCCTCTCCCTGTAGCCCCTTGCCACGCGGTTTGCCCCACGTCCTGGCAGGAGTACAATGGCCACTGCTACTACGTGTCCACCCAAGACCTGTCTTGGTCCGCGGCTCGCATCTACTGCATGCGCTACGGAGGGGACCTCATGAGCGTCAACTCCGTGGGGGAGCAGGTGGGTGGATGGTCGGGGAGCAGCTGGGTTGAATGGCGATAGGCGGGTGCTTCGGCTCCAACACTTATGGAGCTACGGATGAGTTGGGTTTCCGGTTGCGTTGCAAGAAATTATCGAGAGATGGGAAGGCGCGGTGGGTGAGTAGCGCTGCCGCCTCACAGCAACAAGCGCCCGGCTTCGAATCCCGGCTCGGGTGCCTTTCTGTATGGAGTTTGCTTGTTCTCCCCGTGTCCGTGTGGGTTTTCGCTGGGCACTCCGGTTTCCTCCCACAGTCCAAAGACATGCTGCATAGGTTAATTGGCCTGTGGACTAAATAGTCCCCTGTGCCCTGTGGCGGACTGGCGTCCCATCCTGGGTATAGATCTGCCTTGCGTCCAGTGTCTGCCGGGATAGGCTCCGGCGCACCGCGACCCTGTACACGTACAGGATTAAGCGGTTTCTAAAAATGTATGGATGGATGGGGAGGCCTTCATCCAGCAGTGGATAGCTCGTGGATGACAAGCGTCTGTTTCCACCAGCGTTTGTGTACTGTGTTGTGTGTGTGTCTCGAGGTGCACCTAGCCTGGCACGAGCGGTTTGGTGACGTCACCATAACTTAGTGGCGAATGTCGGCTGCTGCAGCTGCTGTTGTTGTTGTTGTTGCTGCACCTGTTCCAGAACTGGATCGCGTCGAAGCTGGTGGGAACCAACCTGTACTGGTTTGGCCTGCACGACCAAGTGACCGAGGGGGTCTACGAGTGGAGCGACGGGTCCCCCTACCTGCCGGAGCTCGAGTGAGCGACCACACCTACCCAAACCCTGCACACCTGTGTACACCTACCCCTACCCGTGCATACCTATGTACACCTACTCATACCCGTGCTCACCCGTGTACACCTACCCAAACCCGTGCACAGCTGTGCACACCTACCCAGCCGTGTCCACACCTATCCATACACGTGCACACCTGTGTACACCTACCCCACTCCCGTGCACAGCTGTGTTCACATACCCACACCTGTGTACACGTGTGCTCTAAGGATCCGATGATGATGATGCGCGTGCCGCAGGAAATGGAGACCTGGCCAGCCCGATGACTGGCCGGGGGCGGAGGGGGGATCTGGGGAGGACTGTGGGGACATGTGGGCCGGGGACGGAGGGCTCTGGAACGACGGGTCGTGCCTCACGTCCCAGAAGTTCATCTGCGAGAGCGGTGAGGGGCATGAGTGGACGCGGGCGTACGGGCGGTGTAGGTGGTTTCGGAGTGCTGCGTAGTGGTAATAGAGATATGGAAAGGGTATTTATGTTGTTCTGTCCTTCTGACAGATACCTCCATGAAGCCAACTTTGGAGCGTTTGTGAATAATGTTTTTGAATGTTTATATGCAATTATCGATGGTAAAAAATGATGTACTGATGTACGTTTTCACGGCTCGATTCATGATGTTGCTCTTCAGACCTCTTCTTTCGGGATGGCCGTGTCGAGCAATCTCCCTCTCTCCCTCGCGAAGTTTCGCCCCCCACATAGGGGGAGGCGAGGGCGAGAGGGAGATCGCTCGACACGGCTATCCCGATAGAACAGCTCTGAAGGGTAAAAATAATGGTTATTACTAACCTTAATACCTCCGCACGCCAGCATTACACCATTATCACAACACTGCCACAACTCTGCACATCACAACACCACAACACTAGCGCTTTGTTTTCTTTCTCTGGAAGACCAGTCTGGCAAATGCGGGATCTTAGCCAAATCGTGAACGACGAGAACCTACCTCACCGACCGCATCTTTCCAGTGAACAGCAAAGATATCAGTTGGCGAGGTTATCCCGTAATGCCATTTCCCGTTATCAGCACCAACGAAGAAGTTCACACTCAACGTCTTCGCAAAGCGCTCCGAGTCACCTCTTTACGCGCACACCGGGGAGCAGCGCGCTCCCGGCACGCGCCCCGCCGCCGACAGTAGCCTCCACCTCGCCGCGTGCACCGTGTCCCCGCCGGCCCAGGTCCCCCGACGCCCGGCTGCGACGTGGGCTGGGAGCGGCGCGGCGACTCGTGCTACCTGCTCGCCGTGTGGCCCGAGCGCACGTGGCCGGACGCGCGCACCTACTGCGTGAGCCACGGCGGGGACCTGGTCGCGGTCACCAGCACTGATGAGCAGACGCACGCACTGACGCTTGCGCAGCGGCTCACCAACGACCCCTGGATCGGCCTCTCGCGCCTGGTGAGGACGCGCGGTGTGTGCGGTGTATGCGGGCGGTGTGTGCATGGTGCATGGTGCGGTGCTGTGTGTGTATCTGTGTGCACTATGAACCTTTGGCCGAGCGGCCAAAGCACAGCAAGTTGGCACAGTAGGGAGCTCAGGTGGTGCATCTGCCAGTCATTTCGGTCAGGCAGCCCATGACACCTGGGTCTGTCCTGTGGCCTCCTGTCGGCGAGCCTTCGACACTTCACGTGGCCTCAAGGTGTCATATGACCTGGCACAGGCGCCGTGGTGACATCACCGCCACTTAGTGGCGATATGCGGTTGTTATCGTTACTATGAACCTGACCACTGCAGTTCGAGTCACGCTCACGGCAGACTCCAATTGAAAGTAAAACTCTACAACGTACTGTACAAACTCAAAACTGTTATGAAACGCCGATACACGTATGGGTTTACCGGCCAGGATAGACAAATGCCAGTTTTAAAATAATGCTTTGGGACAAATGTTTTGTGAAACCAGGACTATCCCAACCAAAACGGGACATTTAGTGTCTTGAGGCAACGAGTGATGCCGCTCAGCATTACCGGTGCGTGCATGTTTGTCTTGTGCGTGCGTGGTGTCCAAACAGAGATGTACAGCGTTTGGCTGCCACGGGAACAACAGCGACTTCCTCTGGAGCACAGGAGATGCCTTCTCGTACAGCAACTGGGATACTGGAGAGCCTGACACAAGGTGACCCCGACCTCTGACCCTTGACCTTGATCCCTAATTCTGAACAATAGCTGTGAGACGTGGAAGTCCCAATAAAAGTGACTGACCCTGACGTCTGACCAATATTCTCTTTATTGCCTTTGTACCTGTGTGTCTCTGTAGTGCTGAAGCGCACAAGCTGTGTGTGAAGCTCGTGCGTCTGCCCGGGGACGACACGGGCGGGTGGATGACCAAGCGCTGCGGGGAGGAGCGGCCCTTCATCTGCAAGCGCGGCCTCAACAGTGCGTGACGGTGGCGGTGGCGTCGCCGGTTGTTGAACTTGGTGATGGCTGTGGTGTTGGTGGTGGCGCTGAAGGGCCACCTGGCATGGCACAGGCGCTGTGGTGGCATCGCCGCCACTTAGTGGTGAACGGTGGTTGTTGTTGTTGGTGCTGATGCCTGTGACGATGATAGACTGTGGCCATGAGGACCTGGTGGAGATAATAATGATGACGGTGACATTGGTGTTGGTGATAGTGATGATGATAACCGTGGCGGCGATGGTAGTGTTAATGGTGATGGTAATAATGGTGTTGTTTGTTATCTCACTGATCCTGGTTCTATTCAGATCTACTTGTTGATGCTGATGCTGTTGACGGTAAATATATTGACAGTGCTGGTGACGGTGAGAATAGCATTGATAATGATGGCGGTGATGATCGTAGTAATGTAAATGTTGACTGTGATAATGGCGTTGATGGTGATGATGGTGGTGATGGTGTGCACAGCCGTCTGCCCTGCGGGCTGGACCCCGTTTAACGGCCGCTGCTACTGGGTGGTGACGAACCTCTTGCTGAGAACAACGTGGAATGAGGCCCTGTTCACCTGCCAGAGGATCGGTGCCCAGCTGCTGTCCATCAACAGGTGACCCCACCATCACCTGTCAGCCTTCACAATCAACCGTCACCGGTCACCGTGACAAGGAGGGATGTCACCTGCCTTGTTTTCCGAGTTCGAATCGCATAATCGGCGAGCGATATCTAAACTTTTACGGTTTGTAAGCATCAGAACCGGCGAGACAGAGATGGCCGGGCATAGAACTGGCCACACCCAACCCCTCGTGAATGTTATATTTTATTTATTTTTGTCAATTTACATGTCTGTTGGGTTTCAAAAATCCCACAAAGAGCTTGCAAGCTTACTGGGTATTTTCTGCTGTAACAATAAACATCTATCTATCTAGCCTTGTGCACCGTGCTGGCATTGATGGGTGCTCTCTATTGGCACTTGCGCCAACAATCTGTGTAGGCTACACGGGGGATCTTTGTCTCTCTTACTCTGTGTGTGCATGCAGTGTTGATGAGCAGGACTACATCAACTCTCTGATCCCAGACCTCCAAAACAACCGAGTCGTCGACTTCTGGATCGGAGTTTCCGGTCGGTCCCTCATCCTCCTCCTCCTCACAGGCCAGGCGATGTTGATGATGGTTACGCTGATGGTGGTGATAGCCATGCTCACGATGTTGATGATGCTGTGATGGTGGCGATGATGCTGATATCAGTGGTGATGACTGTGATGACGGTCACGGTCATGACGGTTGTGTCGATGCCGATGTTTGTAACGGTAATAATGGTGGTGATAATAACGGCGACGATTCTAGTGTTGGTGCTGCTGGTTAAAATTCTTGACGATGCTGCGGGCGATGTTCGTGCTTTTGGCGCAAGAAACAGTGTTGATGATGACGACGCTGCTGCCGGTGATGGTGGCGATGATGCCGGTTTTTGCTGGCGCCATCCATGCCCTGCGTGCCGGTGACGGTGCTGATGGCGTTGGTGGCTGTGCTGGTGATGTACAGACAAGGAGCACGACGGGGAGATGAAGTGGTCCGATGGCTCGGCCGTGTCTGGGTTCACAAACTGGGCTCCGAATCACCCGCGCAACACGCCCCTGCGATGGGACTGCGGGCAGATTTACACCGGTGGGTGCGCACACGTACACGCGTACACACGCGCACGACACGCGTGCGGGCGCAGGCATACGGGTGCACGTGTAACGCCGGCAAGCAAAAAAGGTGCCCATAGTCTACACACAAACATGTGTGTATGCACATAAAAACACAACGATGTGCGTAACCACAAGCTTGTGCGCACACGGCCGCATGTACGCGCGTAAACAAATGTGCGTACAAACACCAACGCGTACATGCGCTCAAAAATGTACACGCGCCAACTTGATAATCACACGCCAACATGCATACGCATGAGCGTGTGCATGGGTAGGCTATGCAGTATTCGCCTCTTACATCTTCTGTCGCCCCCCTCTGCCCCTCCCTGCCACCCCTCGAATGATACCTCCTGGCTCCTTCTCCAGTCCAAAGATACGCTGCGTAGGTTAATTGTCCTGACTAAACTGCCCACGGTGCCCTGAGATGTTGTAACTTGCTTACCCCTCCCCGCTGGACGACTGTTAATAAAGAGCTACATAGCTCAAAAGTTCCTTCCAACTTAAATGAAAACTGACTGACTGACCCCGTGACCCCCCACCCCAGGCTCAGCAGAGGGCAAGTGGGAGACGACCGACTGCATGAAGGTGCAGAGCTTCGTGTGCGAGGTGCACGGGGGGCAGGTGGTGCTGCCCACTTCGTCGCCAGGTCAGTGAGTGTGTGTGTTAGCGCGTGTGTGTTGGCGCACCATTCTGAATTTTCATCCGATCGTATCTCCTCCCAATTCAGGGCTGAAGTTCAGCTGGACCTGGGTGGCTCGGCGACGCCGAAATAGTGTTTCCGAACCCGCCACACCACATCCAGTATACCCCTCGCTATGGCTGCGGCTACTAGTTACGCACATATTTCAGTCTACAAGCGACCTGGAAAATATTGAGGAATTAAGCTTTGTGCCCCCCCCCCACAGAGACACACACTCACACGAGCCCTGCCCCTGATCTCCATCGACCCCGTGCCCATGCCCCCCTGATATAATTTCCCCCCACCACCCACCTCCTCCGCCTGTTGTAGACGGCTGGTGCGAGTCGGGCTGGCTGCTGCACGCGGACTGGTGTTACCTGTTTGAGCACGAGACACAGCGCACGTTCCAGGCGGCACAGGAGTTCTGCCAGCAGCAGTCGGGGGCCCTGGCGAGCATCCACAACGAGGAGGAGATGAGCTTCATCGCGGGTGAGTCCCCCACCCCCCACCTCCTTCCCTGCCTCCCTCCCTGCCTTCCGGACACCTTTTAATCACTATCCATCCGTTGTCAGAAACCGCTTAATTATGTACAGTGTACAGGGTCGCGGTGTGCCAAAGCCTATCCCGGCAGACAAGGGGCGCAAGGCAGGGTTATACCCAGGATGAGAGAGAGAGAGAGAGATAATGTTTATTATTACAGCAGAAATATACCCAGTGAGCTTGCGAGCTCCTTACGGGACTCCTGCAACACAACAAACATGTAAGATTCATAAATAAACAATACATTTAAAATAAACCAAAAAAACCACACATTTACATGTAGCATTGCATACATTTTTCAAATAAAATGGGACGCCAGTCCATCTCAACCCAATTCTCTGAATGATGACAATGAGGTGGTTGGAGGTTTTGTGGTGGTAGCGGTTGTCGTGGTGGTTGTGTACGTTAAGGTGTCTGCAATGGTGGTGGTTGGTGGTGGTACTGGACGATCAGGTGGTTGAAGTGGTTGTGACTAGTGGTTATGGTGGTGGTCGACCTTGAGGTTGTTGTGGTGGTTGAGGTGTTGACGCCTGTGTGCAACCCTGTCTGTGGGGAACGGTAGCTCAGTGGTTAGCGCGCTGGGCTACAAACCTGGCAACCCGAGTTCGATTCCCGCTCACGGCCAACATGTATGCAGGGGAATGCTGGGTGTGCCGGAAAGTGCGTGGGAGTAGGGGAGCCATAGTGTAGCGATTAACGCACCTTGCTACAATCCTGATCCCGTCCTGGGCCTCCCCCAGGTCGACTCGGCCTCAAATGAGTACCTAGTGAGGTGTGTCAACATTGCCACTTGGAAGATAAAAGGCGGCCGGGTGTGGTGCTGGCCACCCAGCCCCTTATGCGCTGTGTCGGTCTTCATAGGTGCTCGCGAGCGGCACTTGCCCCCACAGTCTGTTAAGGCTATACCGGGGATCGTTGTCTTTGTCTTTGTGCAGGTCACTTAAGCGATAGCGCCTTCGTTGGCCTCAATGACATCGCCAACGAGGGCGTCTTCGTGTGGGTGGACGGCACTCCCACGGTCAGGACAATCCGCTCGCCCCGCTCACTCGCCAAAACACCCACCGATAAACTTACCCACTCGCTCAACTAGTCACCTGCCCACCCGCCCACTTACAGGTTTACTCAATCGTTAACCCAATTACGCATTCACGAACCCACTCACTCGCTCACACACTCACTAATCCACTCACACATTCACTAACTAACCCACTCGATTGCTCAACCACGCACTCGCTAACTACTTGGTAACTTTTTCACTCGTTGATCGAATCTCTTATTACCCTTTTTCCCTCTCATATAACCGCTTAATCACTTGCGTTCCACCGTATCTCCCCATCTCCAGTCTTGTCGTGTCTCCACGTCTCTCCCGGTCCCCGCCGCGTCTCCCGCCGTACGCTCAGGTCGCCGTGTCTCTCCGTTTCGTCCCCGTGTACCCCAGGATTACCTGCGCTGGCGCGAGGGCCAGCCGGACAACTGGCTCGATTCGGAGGACTGCGTCACGGTGCTGAACCCCGCGGTGTACGGACGCGCAGAGTTCAACGACATCAACTGCGACCAGCCCCACGTCTACGTTTGCAAGAAGGCCAAGCGTGCGTGCTCGCTCGCTCGCTCACACACTCGCGCACATGCTCCCACTTGCTTATACTTAGGCACACACTTCCGGTCGCTAATACTCACAACCAAATATCCCCCGTGTAGCCTTAACAGACTGTAGGGGCAAGTGCTGCTAGCGAGCACCTATGAAGGTCGACACGGCACACGAGCGGGTGGGTGATCGGCACCACGCCCGGCCGCCTTTGTCTCCCGAGTGGCAATGTTTACACACTGCACTAGGTACTCATTTGAGGCTGAGCCGACCTAGGGGAGGCCTAGGACCGGTTCGGAAAATCGTCAGTGGTGTTGGTCGTGAGCGGGATTCGAATTCGGGTCGCCAGATTCGTAGCCCAGCACGCTAACCACTGGGGCACCGCTCACCCACTAATACTCAGGCACACACTCTCACATTCGCTGGCTTATGACGACTCACTCACGCTCGTGCACTCACACTCTACTTCGGTCGCACGGACGTGCCCGGCTCGCTCACGCTCGTTCACGCTCGTTCACACTCGTTCATAAGCCTTCGCTTATATTCGAGCACGCTCGCTCGCACACTCACAAATATACTCGCATGCACGCGCACACACACACACACCTGTGTGATTCAGTGGTCTGAGTGGTTGATTCTAATATAATCGGTTAATTCGTTGTTTTTAATTCGCAGATACGGGAACCGGACCAAAACCACCCACACCGACACACCCAGGTACATAAACACACACGTACACATAGCACGTTATATACATAGATTTGTAAAATAATGTGCAAACCTATGTTAAATTATGGAATCCAATTGAGGGACCGCATGCGATCCTGTTTAAAGGTCACGTGTTATCTGGTTGAGAGGTCACATGGTATATCCGGTTGCTGTGGTTCAGGTTGGAATCAGAAGTGTGGAAGTTGGCTTGATGACCCCATTGGACCCTCGTGTTACCTCATCCGCGACACATACTACAAGGTGGGCTCCTCCGGCACGCCTCCGCGTTCTGCCTCACCTACCTCGTCACCCCATCACACCTGACTCCCTTCACACACCACCTCGTCCTCCTGTCGTCCTCTCACACACCCTGCCCCTCGCGTGTGTATACTGATGTGTACATACGTGTGTGTGTGTACACGTGTACTTGTGTGTGTGTGGGTGTACTCGCGTGTTTGCTTACGTTTGTATCCGTGTGTCTACGCGTGTGCGGGGAGCAGTAGTGCAGCGGTTAGCACGCTGCGCAACGAACCCGGTAACCCGAGTTAAATTCCCACTCACGGGCCAACACCGGTGACAATTACCTGAACTGGCGTTGAGCCCCCCCCCCAAAAAAGTCGACTCGGCCTCAATTGAGTACCTAATGTAAACATTGCCACTAGAGAGACAAAGGTGGCGGGGAACGGTGCTGGCCACCCACCTCATGTGCCTTGCTGGCATGTAGAGGTACTCATTAACAGCACTTGCCCCAACAGTCTGCTAAGGCTATACGGGGGATCTTTGTCTTTGTGTGCATGCAGACCTGGTCAGACGCGCACACGGAGTGCTTGGCGTACGAGGGGAACCTCCTGAGCATCTCCAACCCCTTCGAGCAGCTCATCATCCAGGGTGAGAGTGCAGCGTACGCGACCCACGGGGGAACGGTGGAGCAGCGGTTAGCGCACCGCACCGCGAACCCAGCAACCCGAGTTTGATTTCCACTAACGGTCAACGTTGGTTGCGAATAACCGAACCGGTCCTGGGCCCTCCGCCTTGTCGACTCGGGCTTGAATGAGTACCTGGCGCGGTGCGTAAACACCGTCGGCACTGGAGAGACGTGGCTAACCTGGGATTTTTGGCGACGGTGCGTGATGTGTGCAGGCGTGGTGCTATGTCACCCACCTCCTAGTGTGCCGTGTCGACCTTCATAGGTGCTCGCTAACAGCATTTGACCCTACAGTCGGTTAAAAGGCTATACGGGGGATCTTCGTCTTTGTGTGTAGGCCACGTCGCGGGTCTGGACACGGGCCTCGCGCTCTGGATGGGCGGCCACGACGCCGACTCAGCGGGCGGCTGGGCGTGGAGCGATGGCGCACCCTTCCAGTACTTCCAGTGGGCCGCCGGTACGAGCAAAGCACGCGATTTGCTGATACACACCTATAGACAACGACTTGCTACTGCACGAAAACATTGATCACACGCTTGTATACACGGTAACACCACACCGTTATACAGGACGTTACACAACACCGCTCGCTGCTTCACGACACCTCTTCTAAACAACACTACTTAACACTACACACACCCGTACACGTATGATTAGCGCCTCTGTTTCCACACCCTGACCCCTAATCCCTGACCCTGACCTCTTGCTCCTTCACCCTAACCCCCAGGGGAGCCCGACGGGCGGCTTGGGAGGAACTGCATGTCCATGCGGATTGACGACCAGAAGTGGCAGGATGAGGCGTGCGAGTCGCTACGGGGATACATCTGCGAGAGACGAGGTACGGAGAGACGCGGGGGACACGGGGGAAAGACGGGGACACGGGATGAGGGATGGGGACACAGGGAAAACATGAAGGGGAGAGCGTGTGTCTGTGAGAGACGATGTACAGGGACACATTGGGGACACCGGGGAGACGAAGGAGACACAAGAAACATAGGTAGACATGCCGCAGACAGGGAGACACGACGGGCATAGGGGAACGCATGGGAGATGCGACGGGGAGAGGTGAGTACATCTTTGAGAGAGATGGGCACATAGGGGACACGGGGACACCGAAAGACTCTATAAAGGGACATGGAGACACGAGGGAGCCGGACAATACGGGAGACACGGGGCGACACGACGGAAATAGCGCGATGATATAAAGTTGTCTCTGTTTGTCGTCTCTTCCAGGCAACGTACCGGACCCAGAGCCGGATGAACACGAGGGTACGTGCGTGTGTGCGCGGAGCTGTGACCACACACGCGCTTGCGTATTTGTACACCCACACACACACGTCCTCTTATACACACGTAACCACGCACCTGTGGATGTTTATGTGCTCGCTTACAGCCCCCCTCGTGTGCCACGCTGGCCTTCATAGGTGCTCGCTGACAGCACTTGATCCTACAGTCTGTTAAGGCTATACGGGGATCTTCGTCTTTGCCCGTGTGCGTGTGTGCAGGCTTCATGCGTGTGTACGCGTGTCGCGGGGAGGCGTTGATCATCGACTGCCACGGCGACCGCGTGGTGCAGATCCGCTCGGCCACGTGGGGGCGCTCCAGCGACGACAAGTGTGCCGTCGGGGCCCAGACCGGTGCTTACACGCGCACACACAAAGACAAAGATCCCCCGAATAGCCTTAATAGACTCTAGGGTCAAGTGCCGTTAGCGAGCGCCTATGAAGGCCGACATGGCGGATGAGCAAGTGGGTGGCCAACACCACGCCGGGCCGCCTTTGTCTCCCTAGTGGCAACGTTTACACACCCCGCTAGGTACTCATTTGAGGCTGAGTCGACCTAACGGAGGCCCAAGACCGGTTCACTGGCGTTGACCGTAAGCGGGAATCGAACTCGGGGCACCGGGTTTGTAGCCCAGCACGCTCACCCTCTGAGCTATTGCTCCCGACACTCGAATACAGGCGCGCACGCTCGCTTTAACGCGCGCGTGCGATCCCGATACACGTGTGCACACATCCACACGGACGTTTTTGTCGGCTGTCCGTTAACGATGACCGGTCGCACACCCTGATTGGTCGAGGGGATTCTAAAGTTAGGGGAACATTACGTAATTCGTCCGTTTGTCCCTCTTGTCCCCCCCCCCGGGTCCCCGTGTGTACCTGCGTTTCCCCACGTGTGTCCCTAATCTTTCCGCTGTGCCCCCGCGTGCCCTCTCGGTTTTGCCGCCTGCGTGTCGCCGTGCGACACCATGCGACCCCATGCAGGCTCGTGCGTGGTTCCGGGCGCGGTGCAGCACGTGCGCGCTCGCTGCGAGAACCGACCCTTCTGTCTCGTCCAAGCCACGGAGGCGGAGCTCGGGGACGGCTGCCCCACCATCACCAAGTACCTCGAGGTCACCTACACCTGCGAGCAGAACGGTGCGTGCACTGGGAGGCACGTGGAGACACGGGGTGGCACTGGGAGGCATGGGGGACACACGGGGCGGCACGTGGGTAGTATGGGGACCTACAGGGACATAGTGGAGGCACGGAGAGATACGGGGATAGTTGGGGATGCACAGGGACACATGATGAGGTAGGACGAGGCATCGGTATGCACGGGTACCCAGATGTGCTGGGACACGAGACTCTGGGAAAAAAAGTTAACATGGGACAAGCTGAGAATGGGGGGGGGGTTGAGGTGACGCGCTTATATCTACGTAGTTTGTAACGTAGTAAGCGACGGCGCACACGCAGCAGGGCCCCATGATGGCGTTGATGTTCGTGATAGTGTTGGTGTTGATGTTCGTGATGGTGTTGATGTTTAGTAACCGTGTGGATGTTGATGCAGTGTGTGTGCAGGGCCTGGGAATGGAGTCGGGAGCCATACCCGACTCGCACATCACGGCCTCCTCCTCGGTCGACGGCCTTCCAGCCAGCGGGGCCCGTCTCCACGGCAACATCTGGTGGTCACCTAGCAACGATGGTAACATTGGGACCCTCACACTCGGCGTGATCACCCCCGAGGATGCCTCTCAACGAGAGAGAGAGGGAGTGCTCGACACAGCTATCCCAAAAGAACGGCTACGGAGAGCAATTCTCATACATCGAGCCATGAAAACCTACACAAGTTATTATTATCATTACACGACCCCTGACCGTGCGATATCGTAACGCTATGACCCCGTGACCCCGTGACCCCCAGCGGCGTCCTGGCTGCAGGTGGACCTGGGCTCGGTGTTCCAGGTGACGGGCGTGTCGACGCAAGGCAGTGCCCGCACGGACCACATGGTCACGTCGTACCACGTGCACACGAGCAGCAACGGTGGCGTGTGGGCCCCCTACCAGGAGAACGGCGTCACATACGTACGCACGCCGTCGCCTGCGCACGCCAACACGAACAAACCGTTTACATTTAGATCTGTGTTTATATATTGCAGCGAGGGTTTGTATGAACGTATGCATGTATGTCCACGCTGAAGGTTGCCGCATTTCAGTCCTACATAAGCGCGACTTTTATCCGCACAACACCGAGGATTTATGTCTTATTCGAGCTTTACGTCATACTTATTGGTTACTTATTGGCATGTGCCCCGTGTTGCCGTGTCACCGTGCATGTGCCCCACCGTGTGTCTGTGTGTCCCCGTATTTCTGTCTCACCCCGTCTCAACGTGCGGCCCCCCTCCCCGCGCGTCCGATGTGTCTGCGTGTCGCCGTGTGTCCCCGTATTCCCGTCTCACCGCGCGTCCCCGCGTGTCCCCGTGTGCCAGGTGTTTCCGGGTAACACGGACCGCACGACGGTGGTCACCCACCTGCTGGGCCTGACTCCCATCGTGCGCTACGTACGGATCCTGCCGCAGAGCTACAGCGGCGCTCCCGCCCTGCGTGTGGAGTTGCACGGCTGCTTGCCCGGCTGTACGCGCGCACACGTCGACACGCGCGCGCGCGCAAACTAAACATCCCCCCGTGTAGCCTTAACGGACCGTAGGGTCGAGTGCCGCTAGCGAGTACCTGTGAAGGCCGGCACGGCACGCGACGGGGTGGGTTGCCAGAAACCACCCCCGGCCGCCCTTGTCTCCCTAGTCGTAATGTTTACGCGCAGTACCGAGTGCTCATTTGAGGCTGAGTCGACTTATAGGGAGGCCCGGGACCAGTTTATAAAATTGTCACTGGTGTTGGCCGTGAGCGGGAATCGAACTCGCCTGGCCTTTGGTAGCGCAGGCCGCAGATATGGACACGTGGGTGCACCCACGCACACATGATCACACACGTGTACTCACGCTTACACATGTATAGACACACGCGTACATATACACATGGTATATGCGCGCACTCAGGTTGTGGGGTTCGCGGCGCGGCGCGTTAATGACCGCACACACGAATGCGTGCGTTTGTGCGCGTGAGTGCTCGTGTTTGATTACACACGCGTGCGATTACACGCACATGCGATTACACGCACGTGTCTACCTAGGCGCCCCCTGCACACGCACAACGTGAGTGTTTAGAATTACATTGGTGATGGTTCTGATGATGATGGTAGTTCTGATTGTCGGTAGTGATGGCTGATGATGACGATGATGTGTTCTAGATGCTGTTCAGTGCGGCACTCAAAACCTACTTGGCGCCCAAGATGAGAAGAAAACGTAACGATGACTGCCCGCACACACAGGAACACAGACACACGTACAGAACAAACAGTGAAGATCCCCCATATAGCCTTTAATAGACTGTTGGGGCAAGTGCTGTTAGCGAGCACCTATGCAGGCCGGTATAGCATACAGCAGGCGTGTGAGGGGCCAATACCACTTCTTGCCGGATTTATCTCTGCATCAGGTACTTATTTAAGTCTAAGTTGACCTAGGGCAGTTCTCTGGAGTGGTTCAAATATTCGCTACTGTCGTTGGTTGTGAGCAGGGATCAAACTCATTTCACCAGGTTCGCATGCACATACATATACACACAGGTACACTTACTCCTATGTCTGCTCTCAGCAACGGCCGCCTTGCCTGCTGACTTCCAGCTTGTCTGTGATTACTCAGCGATTGTGAGCAGCATTTTAGCTGCACGACAACGCTATATACAACTAAACATCAATTATTATACACACGTGCATTCGATCAAACTAAGGAAAAAAAGTAGGGCTCGTGCTGGTAGGGGTTTGAGGGTGCCACAGCGTGTGTGCGCGTGTTTGTACCTGTGTGTCCACGCAGCGTGCACTGCCCCCCTGGGTGCACCCAGGCTGAGAACATGGTGTACGGAACAACGATCTACCGTGGGGTGAGACAACACGCGCAAACCTTGCTGTTCCCTCACCACCACGCAAAGCAAGGACGTGATCATCGCTGCAGAAAATTAGGACACCCCAACAACACCAACTGCTGCTGTTCGCTAATAAGTGTTAGCCTCTATAAAGCTTTTGTCTTCAACTTGAACCCGAGTTCTATGCTCGTCCACAGCCGACTACCTGGCAGTCTCACAGAGACTCACAGCCTCACACGGAGACCCACAGCCAACTATCTGGTCGTCCCACGACACCGCACGAAATTCCTTGAGTGGGCTTTTGGAGTTGCCGCTCCGGTGTTATGGAATGACCTGCCTTGTGGCGTTAGGAACGCTCAGTCTCTATCTTCCGCAATCAACTTAAAACCCACCTATTTAATATTGCCGACCATCACGTGTGAACTAATTATGTACAACACCATTGCAGAGCTCAGCTCATAGGGAGATGTATAAGTAGTCTATTTTACTATTATTAAGTGGCGGTTACATCACCACGGCACTTGTGCAAGTCCATACATTTTGAGGCTATGTGTAGTGTCGAAGGCCACTGACAGGAGGTTACGGGAGAGTCCCAGGTGCTACGGGTTGCCTGACTGAGGTGACTGGCAGATGTGCCGCCTGCGCTCCATCCTGTGGCCAGCACCCCTAGAACACACCTGACATACGCGTTGTAACTCGCGCGCACTCGGTACGTGGCGTGCCGCTCCGTGCGTGACTCCGTGCGTTATTCCGTGCGTGACTCTGCATGCCAGGACTCGCCCGTGTGTGTGGCGGCCGTGCACGCCGGCGTGGTGTCACGTGACCACGGCGGGGAGGTCACGGTGCTCAGGCGGCCGGGACAGAGCCTCTACCCGGGCTCCACGCGCAACGGCGTCACCTCTCAGACGTGACGCGCGCACCGGCACACGCACGCGACGCGCGCTTCGACACGCAAATATACACGCGTAAAGGCAAAGATCCCCCGTATAGCCTTAACAGATTCTACGGTCAAGTTTTGTTAGCGAGCAACTGTGAAGGCCAGCTTAGAATTCGAGGGGGTGGCTGGCGAACATCACACCCGAGTTGACTGTGTCTCCCTAGTGGCGATGTTTACACACCGCACCAGGTGCTCATTTGAGGACGAGTCCACCCTGGGGAGGACCGTGACCGGTTTAGATAATCGTCACCGATGGTGGCTGTGAGTGGGAATCAAACTCGGGGTCGCCAGAATCGTAGCGGGGTGCAGTAACCGCTAAACTATGGCTGCCCTACCCCCACGCACTTTCCTGCACACCCAGCACTCCCCTGCACACATGCTTACCTGCACAAACGCACACTGCCGATGTCTTGTGACCCACATTTAATCCTCTAAAACTCAATGTTTGCATACCAATGGGTGTGGAATGTAAGCAATATAAAATGACAAGCGTAAACTTTATTAGTAATAAATAAATAGGCTATATTTAAAGCTGAAGCGAAGGAAAAACAATGTTAAGTGGTTCAATTAAATGGGGGTCACAAGACATCTGGGCCACACTGTACTGTCAATGCACGTGCTACGGGGCCTTGACTGTGTTTATCCTGCAGGTACGATGGCACATGGACGAGTTCCCTCGCCTTTGCCGATGGAGGTGATGATGACGACGATCTTTCTCTTATTTTTGACTTCTAATGAATTTCTCGATTCACCACGAGTGGAACAGGGGATAATAAACAATCTTAACAATGATGTAATTACGGTAATGGTGATTTAATTGGCCGTGATCGAGTCGATGTGATCACCGAGTTACTAAACTGTGATGTTGATACCACGGTGAATAGCCACAGTGAATAACGTGCTGATGATGAAAATGATGATGTCTGTGAGGCTGATGTTGACAGTAACAATAGCTGTGATGTTAACGACCATCGTGGCGAAGACAGCGATATTAAGGATGTAAGGGATGACAGTGGTGTTGACGACAATTACGACGGTTATGATGATACTGACGATAACGATACTGACGGTGACACTGCGCCAACAGAGCTGCGGTGCGAGAGTGCCGATTGGCACGAGTTTGGAGACTCGTGCTACCGCCCACTGCCCGGGGCCCTGTCCTGGGTGTCGGCTCGCCGCGCCTGCCTCGTCCTGGGCGCCGAGCTCGTGTCCCTGGGATCCTTCACCGAGCAATCCTGGCTCGAGTCCTACCTTTACCTGGGTGAGACGCCCCTACCTGTGAGAGTCCGCCTCTCATGCCTCCCTGTGTCCCTCCCCTTCCTCCCCCATGTGTCCGTGATTCTGTAGTGTTAGGGTCACTGTGGATTGGAACGAGCTCTGTGCTGCATTTTTATCTCTCACGGTCTCCCCCCGCTTCTCCGTGTCATCGGGCCCACTGTGGATCGAACTCGATGATTTCGCTGTCTTCTGCGTCTCACTGTGTGTATCCCGGTGTCTCCGGTCTCTCCCCGTGTTCCCGTAGCGTCGGGTCCGCTGTGGATCGGACTCAACGATTTTGCCGTCGACCGCTTCTTCCAGTGGTCGGACGGGAGTGACGTGCGCTACACAAACTGGGCGCGGGGGCAGCCGGACGGGGGCGCCGCCCTGAAGGAGCAGTGTGTCGAGATGAGGGCCTCGGTATGCACACACGTGTGTGTGTGTGTTCACGTGCGTATATGTCTCTGCGTGGCCACAAGGTGCACCTGGTCTGGCGGTTGTGACGTCCCCACCACTTAGTTGCGAACTGCGGTTGTTTGTTGTTGTGTGTGTACACACGTCTATGCCTGTACGCGTTTAACAAATTGAAGATCTGTAGCTCACTGGTTGACGCGCGGTGCTGCAAACCCGACGAGCCGAGTTCGATTCCCGCTCACGGCCAACACCGGCGACGATTTTCTGAACCAGTCCTGGGTCTCCCCTAGGTTGACTCGGCCTCAAATTAATACCTGGTGCAGTGTGTAAACATAGCCACTATGGACACAAACGCAGCCGGGCGTGGTGCTGGCCACCCACCCCTTCACGTGCCGTTCTAGCCTTCATTGGTGTTCGCTAACAGCACTTGACCCTACAATCCGTTAAGTCTATATGGGGGATCTTTGTCTTGGTGCGTGCGTGCGTGCGTGCAGGACGGGCGCTGGAATGACCAGGCGTGCTCAGTGCCGAACATTGGCGTGTGCGAGAAACCCAAGAATCACTACCCAGCCCCGTCCGTGCCCCCCACCGTGGCTGGCTGTCCACAGGTACACGGGCACCGTCACCACCATCAAAACCACCCACTACCATCAACACCATCGGCACAATCACCACCATCAACATTGGCACTATCACCACGATCTGTACCACGGGCGCCATTGGCTTCAGCACCACCACCAACATCGACACCATCGCCACCATCACAACCGGCACCGTCAACACCATCGCCATGCGTCTGCTGTGCCCCCACGTATGTCCCCCGCGTGCCTCCAGGGCTGGCTGGGCTACGCGGACTCGTGTTACCTGCTGGACGAGGTGGAGTACGCGCGTGGCTTCGCCAAACTCTTCTGCCACGACCACGGCGCCACCGTCGTGCACGTATTCGACATGTACGCACGCACGCACGCGTGCAAGCGCAATACGTACGCAGCTGAACGCTTGCGGACACGCGCCTAACGTGTGCGCATGCCCGCAGCCGTGGGCACGTAATAATGTATTACATTCAATGTCAAAGGTATTCATGCGACGAGACAGCGACTCACAGGCGCGGGGAAAGCGCAGAGAGGCGGAGGAGGCAGCCAGGCGGTTTGCCGGCGCCATATTGCCACACACTCCGTGCGGACACGTACATGAATTTACACGTTGGGAGCGATAGTTGGCGTGCTGCACCATGAACACGGTGACCCGAGTGTGTGGCCATTTACGGCCATGCACAAGTGACGATTATTTGAACCGGCCCTGGGCCTCCCCATGGTCGACTCAGCCTCGAAACGAGTGTGTAAACATTGCCGCTGGCGAGCTGTCTTCGTACCGAGTGCGGTGCAGGCCACCCACCGCCTCGTGTGCCGTGTCTGCCTTCATCGGTGGTCACTAACAGCAGTTGACCCTACAGTTCGATAAGGCTATACGGGGGGGATTTTTGTCTTTGTACACGTGTGTACACGTGTGTGTGTGTGTGTACTGGTGCAGCTACGAGCAGTCGTTCCTGACGGCCGTGCTGGGCAGCAAGAGCGGGCGCTGGTGGCTCGGTTTGGCGGCGCGGCCCAACGACCAGGGCAGCGTCGACTTCCAGTGGGACAACGGCATGCCCGTCACGTACACCCACTGGGGGCGCAACATGCCCGGTGAGATGCTCTGGGTCAACCCTGGGTATACGCGGGGAGACGCGTGGACACGGGGGCGAGACACTCGGAGGCACGGGGAGATGGGGGACACGGAGACACGGGGTGCGGGGATGTGGGGCATGGCGACACGCGGACGCGGAAACATGGGGAATCATGGTGGGACACGGGTGGACACGGATAGATAGATATAGATAGATAAATGTTTATTATTACAGCAGAAAAATACGGAGAGAGCGGGACGCACATGGACACGGCGAAACACTAGGGGTGGCGCGGAGGCGTGGGGGAAAATGGGGGACATGGGGATGCAGGGACGCGGGAGGAACTGGAGGACACGGGGGACACGGCAAGCGAACACGAGACATGGGATCGGTGAGACGAGGACATACAAGCACGTCTGACGCGGTGACGCAGAGATACAGAATATCGGCGGCGCGTTCACCCTCTCCGCCGTCACGTTCTCCAACGGCCCGTGCAGTCTCCCACCTTCGCGTCTTGAAGCCCTCTCTCCCGTGTGGCCCCCCGTGGCTCCTCCGTGCGTGCGGTGCGTCCCCCGTGCAGACACGCAGGCAGGCACGTGCGTGTCCCTGGAAGCGGGCACGTCGGGCGGCGGCCTGTGGCGGTCGGAGCCGTGCGAATCGCGCCTCCGCTCCGTGTGCGAGCGCCCGCGATCCGGACACACCCCTGCCCCCCCGCCCACCACCCCATCCGCGGGGTCGTGCCGGACCGACCTGGGCTGGGTCGGCTCCACGTCGCTGCACCACTGCTACCAGGTGCGCTCTTGCTGCCCAGCACGGCCGTCAGGAACGACTGCTCGTAGCTGCACCGGTACACACACACACACACACGTGTAGATCCCCCCCGTATTACCTTATCAGACTGTAGGGTCAATTGCTGTTAGTGAGCACCCGGTGCTCTGCTCCTCATTGTGAGCGTCGCTGCTCTGCCCTTTGCTGTTGTTGGAGGGCGACTGCCTCAAATTGCCGAGTAGCGTCCTTCACGGTCACACGCACACGAATAAACAAAGACAAAGATCCCCCGTATAGCCCCCTGCCTTCTGAACCTGATTACACCCCTCTCTGACCTGCAACCCCAGTACTATCCCTCTCCAATCCGCCACCCTGGTGTTGCACCCCTCTGCGTCTCCGACCCCGGTCTCTTGCCCCCGTGCCGCCGCCTCTCCGACCTCCGTTGTCCGTGCCGCCTCTGCCCGCTCCCCCTGACAGGTGAACGGGGGCACCCATTCCCAGCGGTTGAACTGGCACGAGGCGCGGCACGACTGCCAGCTGAAGGGCGCCGAGCTGGTGAGCTTCCACAGCGCCGCCGAGGAGGCCTTCGTCGCCGGGCTGACTGCCGACCGCCATCTCTGGATCGGTCTCCACGCGCTGGGCCTCAGCGGAGGTGGGCGGTGTCCTCCTGGCACTCACACGCAATCTGATGAGTAGAATCATAATGATAAAAATTGTACATTTATAACGCGCATATATTTATTCACTGTCGAAGGTACTCATTCGACGAGAGAACAACTCGCAGGCGCGAGGAAAGCGCAGAGAGGCAGAGGAGTTAGCCAGGCGGTTTGCCGGCGCCATGTTGCCATACACTGCTTCCTATAAATTAGGATGTTATCAGTCAATTAATTAAAGAGTATTTTTTCAAGTTGTGGGAGGAAACCGGAGAGCCCGGAGGAAACCCGCGCAGAACAGGGGGAGAACACACAAACTCCACACAGAAAGGCGCCCAAGGCGGTGTTCGAACCTGCTCGGGCAAGACCATTCAGGCCCAGATTTTGCCACTGCGCCACCCTGCCATAATAGTCCATCCATCCATCCATCCATTTTCTAAACCGCTTGTCCTGGTGAGGGTCGCGGTGACAGCAGTCCAAGGAGAGTGGACCAGACATCCCTTTAATAGTAATTAAGAGAACTTATGAAGCTTCCTATGAGCAAAGCTCCGTAACGGTACTGTAAATAACCAGTTCACATTTCATCGTAAGCGATATTAAATAGGTGGGTTTTAAGTCAACTACGGAAGGTAGACAAAGACTGGGCGTTACAAACTCCCCCCCCCCCGTCTCCCCGTCCCCGATACGTGGACCCCTCGGCCCCCCCCTGCCCTGCCGCGTCTCACAGAGATGGAATGGTCGGACGAGTCTCCCGTGGACCACACCAACTGGGGGCCGGGGGAGCCGAACGACGGACAGAGCGTGGAGGACTGCGTGGAGATGACGGTGCCATTGCTCCTCCGCTACTACTGGAACGACGTCAACTGCGACGCCGTGCGCGACTGGGTCTGCCGCATCCCGCGCTTCGTCCAGCCCATCGTGCCGCCCACCATCCCGCCCGACCAGCCCGGTGAGCACCGTGCGGGGGACGCCGGGAGACGCCGGGAGACACCAGGGGACACCGGGATGACCGGGAGAAGGCCAGGCGCGCGAATACTCAAGACGCACAAGAGACACGCAAGGCGCATGGGTGTGACGAGGCGACCAGCAGTGGGGCTTGGCCACAGCGGTTCCTATTGCGCTGTGCTATTGTGCTGTACTGTCCTTAACAGGTGCTCGCTGACAGCCCAGCGGTCCATGTAGGCGGGGAGGGTGGGGTGGGTGGTCTTTTTTGAGTGTGTGTGTTTTCGCTCGCTTGTGCCTCTTTCGCATAGAAGTTAGCACAATGCGCTTCAAACCCGGCGTTTATTGGTGCTCGCTAAGAGCATCGGCCTCAACGCCCTGGCCAAGGCTACACTGTGACAGAGACAATTGTGTGTGTGTCCAGATGAGGGATCTGTCTTTGTATACGAGTGAGTGCATGTGATTCTCAACTGGTCCTGGGCCTCTCCTAGGTCAACTCAGCGTCAAATAAGTACCTGGTGCACTGTATAAACATCGTCACGACGGAGATAAAGGCGGCCGGGCGTGGTGCTGGCCACCCACCCCGTCGTGTGCCGTGCTGGCCTTTTAAGATGGTCGCTGCAAACGATCATTATCCTTTGCGTCGCTTTACCCGCAGCCCCCGAGTGCGGCAACAGCCCGGGCTGGCGCAAGTTCCGCAACGTGTGCTACCTCTACAACGACACGGAGCGCACCGACTTCTTCTCGGCGCTCGAGCACTGCTTCTCCGACGGAGCACTGCTCGCGTCCGTGCACAGCTTGGCCGAGCAAGCGTACCTGTCCGGCCTGGTACGCCTGACACGCACGGGGACACACGGAGGGACAGACGGACACGCGGGCACACGCAGGGACGTAAGGGCAGCGAGCGGGAGCATATGGGGTACACTCGGGGACAGCCGCAGATGCACGGGGATGCACGGCGATGCACAGGGTCACCCGGCAACAAGTGGCAAACACATCGGGACGTGCAGGGATGCGCAGGGACACAAAAAAAAACGGGTTGAGTGGGTGTAGCTCTCTGCCCAGCGAAACGCCAGAATTGTGACACGTCGTAGAAATATTGGACGGGTCCCACGCCTAATGGCTGAAGCTAGAGCCTGAGGCGATTCGGGCATCTGTTAAGGATGCCCTCCCTGGGAGGCTCCCCCGGGAAGTCTACCAGGCACGGCCCGCTGGACGGAGACCTAGAGGCCGATCCAGGACACGCTGGAGGGATTATATTCTTCGGCTGGCCTGGGAACGCCTCGGATTCCCCCAGGAAGAGCTGGAATCTGTGGATGAGGAAAGGGATGTCTGGTCCAGCCTCCTTAAAGAGCTGTCGCCGCGACCCTCACCAGGACAAGCGGTTTAGAAGATGGATGGATAGAGCTTGTGTTGGTGTCGATGTTGGTGATGTTCAGGAGCGGTGGCTCAGCGGTTAGCACGCTGGCCTACAAACCTGGCGACTCGAGTTAAGGCTATACGGGGATCTTTGTCTTTGGTGTTCAGGTGGGCAGAGGAAATGCAGCCCTGGCTTGGATCGGACTGTGGGAGATCGGGAACATCGAGGGCCAGTACAGGTGGGTCGATTCTCGCGGACACACGGGGACACGTGGGGACGCTGCTCGCTACCAGCGCTTGCCCCTACAGTCTGTTAAGGCTATACGTGGGGATCTTTGTCTTTGTGTGTCAATGTATTTCTGTGGGGGTTAAGGTAGAAGCGTTCACGTCGCGATCCCTGTCAGGTAATACTTGGTATTGCCTGCGAATTCTACCAAACACTTCGAGGCCGAGCTGAAAGACAACGATGTCCAGAAGCTGACCATCGTGCTTCGAAGAATCGCAAAGAAGAATGTGTTTCTGTGTCTCTCTGTGTCTCGCTGTGTCTCATTATGTGTCTCATTGTGTCTGCGTCTCATTTAGTCCATGTGTCATCGTGTCTCTGTCTCTCCCCCCAGGTGGACGGACTTCAGTCCCGTGGGATACACCAACTGGGCCTCGGGGGAGCCCAACGACGCGGGGGGCTCGGAGCAGTGCGTCGCCATGTCCCGCCTCAACGGTACGCTGCGTTTAGCTTCGTGTCCAGTACGATCTCCCCAATCACGGTGGTTGCATTCCTGGAAAATTCTGTCCGCGGCAAATTCGCGATGCGCGCGCTTAAACGCCGATGGGAAACGGGGTTAGGGGCTTGAGGTTCAACATGTGGTCCCCCCTCTTTGCTACGTATGCAATTTAAAAACCATTATATCTACAGAAGACAACGCGTCATCTAGATCTGTTGTACCTTTAGAAAGGTATTTGGAGTTGCGTGTAATTACTGTGCATCGCTGAATGAAGGACTAGAGCAAAACAGGGTGAGAACGCACTAACTCCACACAGTTTGGCGCCCAAGGCTGGAATCGAACTGCCTCGGGCAGGACCTTCATTCTGTGAGACGCGCCGTACAGCGTACTACCCGATGCGACCGCAGCTGGCGGCTAAGCCCTAGTGAGACGCCTGGCAACAAAAGGGCGCCCTTGTATCCTTCCACGGTGTAATCCGTACCGGGGAACTATTTTCTCATCTGCGAATCGTCGAAAGAGTCCTCTAAAAATAAATTGCGATTCGGCAAAACCCGAGAGAATGTGGTGACCCACGTCACTGATCCCCAACCTCATGCTTTAACGCTATCGTTTTTCCTCCCTGCTCCCCACAAACGTCTCCCTCTGCTTCCCCCCCTTCCTCCCCCAGGTCAGTGGAGCGACTACAACTGTGGCCAAATGGGCATGGGCTACATCTGCAAGAAATACCCAGGAGGCTCGCACACGCCACCCCCCCCGACCCCCCCGTGGCACGGCAACTGTCCGAGGGGTACGCGCCTCATGTACACACACACGCGCGCAATTACAAAGATCCCCATATAGCCGTCAAATACTGTAGGGTCAAGTCCTGTTAGCGAGCACCTATATGAAGGCCAGCACGGCACACGAGGGGGTGGGTGGCCGGCACCACGCCTGGCCACCTTTGTCTCTCTAGCAGCAATGTTTACATGCCACACTAGGTACTCATTTGAGGCTGAGTCGACCTAGGAGACGTCCAGGAACCGGTTCAAATAATCGTAACTGGCGTTGGCCCTGAGCGGGAATCGAACTCGTGTCGTCGGGTTCGTAGTGCAGCACGCTAACCGCTGCACTATTTCTCCACACACACGCGTACACGTTCGCACGAGTGTCCCCACTTGTCCGCTTATATCCTCACCTGTCCCTGTGTCCTCGCTTTTTTCCGCTTGTTCCCGCCTGTCTCCACCTGCGTCCCTGTGTTCCCGCGTGTCCCCACCCGTGTCTTCTTGTCCCCATGTGTCCCCGTATATCCTCACCTGTCCCTGTGTCCCTGCGTTTCCCCGCCTGTTCCCGTGTATCCTCACCCTTGTCCCTGTTTGCCTGCCTGTCCCCACCTGTATCTCCGTGTCCCCGCGTTTCTCCACCTGTCTCCGCATGTCCCCACCTTTCTTTGCGTTTCCCCACCTGTGTCCGCGTGTTCTCACCCGTGTCCCCGTGCTCCCACCGCGCGTCGCCCCCCCGTGCCCCCCGCAGGCTGGATGCTGTTTGGCAACAAGTGTTTCCTGGTGAAGGGGGTGGAGGGCGCCTCGGCCGCGGAGGGCGCCCGCTCCACGTGGAGCGAAGCTCGCGCCTGGTGCCGCCACAACGCCGGCGAGCTCGCCGTCATCAGCACGCACCGTGAGAACGGTACGCACGCCACCGTGTACGCGCAACCACACAACGGGAAGGAGAGAGAGAGACGTGTCGCCTCCCCCGCGTTGGAGGCGTCGTCCGAGGCGTCGGCGATGACGCAGATGGCATTTTACTTGCACATCTTTTCATCTATATCTGCACTATATTAGTTCTATTTGCACTATATTTGTTATAATTATAGTTTTTGTTCTAGATCTGTGCCTTGTTATTGTCCCCCCCCGACCCCCAGCTTAGTTTAACTTGTAAATATTTTAAAAAATATATATTTATTTTTTTATCCTCGTATTTTTAAACCCGTGTTGTTGTGTTACAGTCCATGTATATGCCAACACCGGGGTCTGAGAGAAACGGCACTTCGATCCTCTATATGTCCTGTACATATGGCAGAATTGACGAGAAAGTTGAATTGAATTGAATTAATGGCGGCATGGTGGCACGGTGGAAATTTCCGCTCCTCGCAGAAAGAACGGTCTTGCCCGAGGCGGTTCGATGCCCCCCTTTGGCGTCTGTCTGTGCAGAGTTTGTGTGTTCTCCTCTTGTTCTGCGTGGGTTTCCTCCGGATTCTGCAGTTTTCTCCCACAACTAAAAAAAACCCCACTCATTAATAAATTGGCCTATAACATCACAATATAGAGGACGCAGTGTGTGGCAATATGTTGGTGCCAGCAAACCACCTGGCTGCCTCCTCTCTGCGGTTTCCTCGCGCCTCTGAATCATTCTCTCTTCGAATTAATACCTTCGAAATTGAATGAATATGTGCGCGTTATAAATAGAGTTTATTACTATTGCGAGAGAGGAGGAGCGCCTCCCGTGTTGGAGGCATCAAATACGATGCATCCTACGCGGAAGGCGAAACGGCGCGAAGAAGTGAGGAGGGACGCTCGACGCGGCCGTCCCGGAAGAGCAGCTCTTAAGGGCAGTTCTCTGTTGTTCCCGCGTCAGATTTCGTGGCGAGCCACCTGGAGGGTCTGGGGGTGTCCGTGTGGATCGGCTTCTCGGATGCACTGTCCGAGGGGGACTTCACCTGGGCTGACGGCAGTCGCATCACCTTCACCAACTGGAACAACGGAGAGCCCAACAACCACGGCTTCGAGGGGGTGAGGAGCCGGGGTGACGCACGGGGAGTCGCAGCCAGGCACTCCCTCGCACGCCATGCCGGACTTAATGGATGCTCATTAACAGCATTTACCCTGACAGTCTGTCGAACGCTATAGAGGGGATTGTTATCTTTATAGAGCCGTCCTTGCCTATGTCTGTGTGTGTATATATATGTGTGCATGTGAGTGTATTTATGGGGAGTGCTAGTGTAGCGGTTAGTGCACCGCGTTAAGAACCTGGGGACCCGAGTTCGATGCCCGCTCGCGGCCAGACACCGCTGACGATTTTCTTAACTGGTCTCGGACCTCTCCTACATTGACCCGGCCTCAAATAAGTATCTCATGCGGTGTGTAACCATCGCCCCTTGGGTGGCGTGTCATCCTTCATAGCTGCTTGCTAACAGCGCCTGACCCTACAGTCCGTTAAGGCGACACGGGGGATCTTTGTCATTGTGTCCGAGTGCAGGAGCACTGCGCGGAGATGGCTCACCGCGGCCTGTCTGCCGGCCGCTGGAACGACATGCCCTGCTCGTCAGTGCGTGGCTTCGTGTGCTCCATGAAGAAAGGTGCGTGCCGAACACGTGCAGGCGTATGGGCCCTGCCATAGGAGTGTGGAATTTCCGTCGAGTGTGTGTAACCAACATATGTTTCAGTTTAACTGAGCATGGGTCGGTGCCTTTTGCCGATCGACCCAGTGGGAGCAGTAATGTCTCATTGCTGTTGTGAGGGTCGGAGGAGTGGTACGTGGGTAATGACTGAAGCAAGTGCTGGTTGGGTGTGCTGTTGCCTTGTCTGTCTCCCCTTATGTTTTTCTGTGTTGTCTCTCCCTGCGTGTCTCCCCCCACGTGTCTCTCCACGTGTCTCTCCATATATCTCCCTGTGTGTCTCCCTGTGTGTCTTCCTGTCTGTCTCCCGATGTCTCCCCGTGCGTTCGTCCCTTGTGTCTCCCCTAGGCATGTATGATCAGTTGATTTAAATCTACTTTTTAAACTCGTGATGTATGCATTGAATCCTGCTTGTGAAAATAGATGATTTATTATTTCTTAAAATTCTATTCAAATGACATGCAAATTATATGCTGGAATATAGCCCGTACTGTAGTGAGCAAAACCCAGAATGTATTGATGTAGGTTTTCACACCTCGATGTATGAGATTTGCCCTTAAGAGCTGCTCTTTCGGGATAGCCACCTCTAGTGTCCTTCCTCTCTCCTTTGCGACCTTTCGCGTCTTGTGTTGGAGGCATCACCAAGCTTTTGACGGTGAAAAGTCAATTCGGAAAACGCTCGACAAGGCTATCCCAAAAAAGAGAAATTCTCAAAAACCGTCTAAATACAAAACAGCCGGTAAAAGCGAGGAAAAGAATAATCACGCCGATTATTTACATCGCCGGTCGAGGTGATCATTAGGGCGTTAGATCTTCGTGTCTCGTGTCGCCCACCCCCGTGTGTTACCACCTCATGACCCTTCCCTACCCCCTCCCTGTCCCCGCACCACAGATTCGGTGATCCCGGATCCGAAGCCGACAAGCGGCCACTGCCCCGCGGGCTTCACGAACACGCGCCGATCCAGCTGCTACCGCTCGGGAGACAGCCCGGCCGCCTGGCAAGCGGCGCGTGACGCGTGCCGAGCCCTGCACCCGGGCGCCGACCTCGCCAGCATCGACTCGACCTACGAGCAGGCTTTCCTCAACGCGGCCGTGCAGCCGGACAGAAACGACATGTGGATCGGGCTCAGTGACTTGGTGAGTGGCGTGTGTGTTGGGGAGGGTCACGGGTAGGGGTCGGGGTCAGGATAAGGGTCAGGGTAGGGGTCAAAGATCAGCCCGGCCCATCACAGTGTGTGATTCAGGCGGCTGGCCAGAGCACGGTTTCGAGGCTCGCCGAAAATTTCTGAATAGAGTAAATGTTTGTTTTTTTTAAACAAAATTTTATGGAAACCTGTGTATCAAGATTTATGTCGGTTAACGTTTACAGTAATGAGATAGCTGACGGATAAATGACAACGAATTACAGGGTTATTAAGAGGAAAGTAACAAACGCCTCACCTCTATTGCGATTCGATAATTGTTTGTGCCTCCCCGTGTTTCCCATTGCGTCCCCGCGTCTCGCACGCACCGTTCCCGCGCCACTCGACGGTTCCCTGCGCGTCTCCTCCCGCGCGCGCGCAGGCCCAGAAGGGCGAGTACACCTGGTCGGACGGCTGGCCCGTGCTGTACACGAACTGGGGACCCGGGGAGCCGTCCCGCGGCACCGGCCAGGGCTGCGTTAGCGCCAGCGGCTTCGGGCTGGTGCGCGGCTCCTGGAACGACACCGAGTGCTCGCGCGACCTGCACTACGTGTGCGAGTACAACAACGGTGCGCGCACGCACGCAAAAGACAAACATCCCCCCCGTATAACCTGAACAGACTGTAGGGGCAAGTGCCGTTAGCGAGCACCTATGAAGGTCGACACGGCACACGACGGGGGTGGGTGACCAGCACTACGCCCGGCCGCCTTTGTCTCTCTAGTGGCAATGTTTACACACCACACTAGGTACTCATTTGAGGCTGAGTCGACCTAGGGGAGGCCCAGGACCGGTTCAGAAAATCGTCACTGGTGTTGCCGTGAGTGGGGTTCGAACTCGGGTTGCCGTGCGACCACGGCGACGTTCAGACGCTCACACGGACGGGGGTACACACGCGCTCGTGCACAAGCACACGCGCACTCAAGCAGTCTACGCAAATGC
Source organism: Geotria australis (assembly GCA_036362915.1). Classification (NCBI taxonomy): domain Eukaryota; kingdom Metazoa; phylum Chordata; class Hyperoartia; order Petromyzontiformes; family Geotriidae; genus Geotria; species Geotria australis. Next base: position 8,470,999 of record JAZEWU010000004.1, on the reverse strand, counting down.
CCACACGCACATAAAGAGGACGCTCGCGACGCACGCCCTCCCAATGCGTACGCGGGAGCGCTCACACTCGCGCGCGCCGTCGTGTCCCCCGCGTAGAGTCTCCTCCACCGACGCCGCCGGCGGCTGGCGGCACCTGCTGGGACTACTGGGAGCCGTACGGACGCCACTGCTACTTCATCTACGACGGGAGCATGGGTGCGTTCTGCGCATGTCCGCGTGTACACTCGCGTCTGTCCCCGCGTCCGTGTTTGTGTTGACGGACACCTGTGTCTGTCCCGCAACCTCTTCCCGGCGAGATTTCGATGCTTCACGCAGCCTGAAAGTGTATGTGGCCCGGTTCAAGCGACGCGATGACGTCACCGTCACTCGGTGGTGACGGCAGTTGTTGTTTAATCGCTGCTTGTGCATATGAGTGACCGGGTGCGTGTGTGCGTGTGCGCGCGTGTCAATCCCCGCACGTGCCCGCGCCACGGTGGCCGCGTTCAGGCGCCATGACGTGGCCCGACGCTCGGCAGGAGTGCGAGATCGTGCGTGAATCCCACCTGGCGTCCATCCACAGCCGCGCCGACACCGAGTTTCTGCTGCGCGCAAACTTCACCCGTTACCACAACCTGTGGATCGGACTCGGGCGCGACGAATTCCGTGAGACATGCACGCTCACGCGCACACACGCAGATCTCCCGTAGAGGCTTAACAGACTGTAGGGTTAAGTGCTGTGAGCGAGCACCGGTGAGGGCCAGCACGGCACACGAGGAGGGTGAGTGACCAGCACCGTGCTCGGCAGCCTTTGTCTCCCTAGTGGCGATGTTTACACACCTCAGCAGGTACTCGTTTGAGGCCGAGTCGACCTCGGGGAGGCCCTGGCCCAATTCAGAAAATCGTCACTGGTGTTGGCGTTGAGCGGTTCGTAGCACGACGCGCTAACCGTTCGCCACACGCAAATGTGAAGACAACGCGCATGCACGGATACGCATGGGCACACGCCCTCTCTGCTTCTCTCCACGTCTTTGAATATCTCTGCGTGTCTCTCTCTGTGTCCCTGGGTGTCTGTGTGAGCAGTGGGCTGGGCGTGGACGGACGAGTCTCCGGTGGCATACACCAACTGGGCGGACGGGGAGCCCAACGACATAACACACGGGGAGTCGTTGCGCGAGTCGTGCGTCGAGTTCTACCACAACGACGGCACCTGGAACGACCAGGACTGCCAGCAGAAACGCGGCTTCATCTGCCGCACCGATCAGGGTACTTTACTTTTCTCTCGTCTAAGAACATTTAGGGAAGCCCCGACGCCAGGCCCAGAAAACTGGGCGCCGATCGTGGGTAGGTCTGGGATGCGTGTCAAACCCAGGAAGATGGGATGGGGTGATAACGGTACTCGCCCTGCCATCCCTTGGCGGTGGTGGCCTTAATAGGTGCTCGCTGACACCCGAAGTCGTGGGTGTGTGTACACGCGCGCAGCAACAGGTGCCACCATGGTACTGCCATCACAAGCACCGTGCGTGGCGATGATAGCAATGGTAGTGTTGATAATCGTCTCGTTACAGGTTTATTATTACGGCAGAAAATACCCAGTGAGCTTGCAAAGCTCTGGAAGCGGGATTCTTGCGATGCCCGTGACGGTGATGATTTCGATAATAGTGATTATAACGGTGGTGGCTCTGGTGGTTTAGATAGATAGATGCTTATTATTACAGGAGAAAATACCCTGTGAGCTTGCAAGCTCTGGAGGCGGGATTCTTGCGATACAGCAATCTTGGTGGCGTTGATGGCAGTGACGGCAAAGACAGTGATGATGTGATGTTTTGTGTTGTTTGCAGTTATCACTACTCAAAAGACGCCAGTTGACCCAAACAAAGGTGGGTGCTAATAATAATACAAATTAGACATTTAATTAATGCGTTGTCTCGTCAAAACACCTCTCGTCGTTGTGCACGTGCACGTGTCTGTGTGTATACACGTGTGCGTTAACGCCTGAGCGTTATTGAGCATTTACTCGTCTGGTCACCTATTGTATTGGCATTTGTGTACAATATAGTTTTCACTTACGTGTGGTGTGTATTTACACGTGCCTTTGTGCGTGTGGGTGTGTGCACGTGTTCATGTGTGTGATTTCAAACGTTTGTGTGCGTTCAGACGCCGGGCGTGTGTGCGTGCATTCGTATGTCTTTACGTGTCTGTTCTTGTAGATGGGGAGCAGTGGCTCAGTGGTTAGCGTGGTGGGCTACAAACCTGGCCACCCGAGTTCGAATTCCGCTCACGGCCAACAACCAGTGACGATTTCTGAACGGGTCCTGGGCCTCCCGTAGGTCGACTCAGCCTCAAATGAGTACCTAGTGCGGTGTGTAAACATTGCCACTAGGGAGACAAAGGTAGCCGGGCGTGGTGCTGGTCACCCACCCCCTCGTGTGCCGTGTCGACCTTCAGTGGTACTCGCTAACGGCACTTGACCCTATAGTCTGTTTAGGCTATACTGGAGATCTTTGTGTTTGTATATGGAACAAGAATATATGTATATGGCTTCTGAGTCTGTCCCGTGACTGTCGGCGAGGCTTCAGCACATCACGTGACTTCAAGGGGCACCTGGCCTGGCACAAGGGCAATGGTGACGTCACCGCCACTTAGTGGCAAATGGCGGTTGTTGTTACGTGTTCATGTGTATATATGATCGTTTGTCTGTCGACACGTGTTTCTTTGCCTCGCGTTGCCACGTGCGATGTTAACACGTGTTGCCGTATGTCACTGGCTATAGTCATTCACACGATCGTGGTTCCCGTGGTGACGGTGTGCGGGGTGTTGCTGTTGGTCGCCGTGGTGATCACCGCGTACTACATGAAGCGTCGCCGTAACAACAGCGGCAGCAGCAGCAACTTGACAAATTCCGAGCCTCGAAGCGGCACCACCGTTCCTACGGTAACATGACCAACATCACTATGATAAAGATAAAGGTCCCCTGTGTAGCCTGTTAAGGCCAACGCGGAACATGAGGGGGTGGGTGGCCAGCATCGTGTGCGGTCACCTTTGTCACCCTAGTGGTGATGTTTCCACACCGGATCTGGTACTCATTTGAGGCTGAGTCTACCTAGGGGAGGCCCAGGACCCGTTCAGAAATCGTCACTGGTTGTTGGCCGTGAGCGGGATTCGAACTCGGGTGGCCAGGTTTGTAGCCCACCGCGCTAACCACTGAGCCACTTGAATAAACATCACCAACGCTGCCAACATCACCACCACAATCACAAAGTTACCGGATGATTAAGTTAATTGAGGTTACAAACAGCAACATCGTCCCCGATACTGTGAAAACTTCGCAGGACCCTCCTGAAAAACAGCCTTGAGACTCAGTGAGGCTTTCCTAGAGGGCATACAAGTGTAATAATAGTAACAATTCCTGACGCACGCGTTTCTCTACTCCCCACCACAGCCCGGCTTTGAAAACCCGCACTACTACGTGTCGGAGGAGCAAGCCGGTCAGTAGACGGAGGTGTGATGTGGCACCCGGTCAATTCACCGGCGCAGGAATACACCGTCGTGTACGCATGATAATACACCCACACACACACGCAAGTATACAAAGTACAAGCTGGATATAAGCACACAACCTTTGAGGACATCACAATAAGTAAGCAGGCAATGCTGCTCCTTTATTTATCCGTCCTTCCACATAAAAAATAAACGGGTATTTTTTTTTTTACACATCCCATCGGCCACATGGCGTTCTGATAGCGCATTATTTCAGCCGCATCGGTTCAGTGTTCATTGTACTGAACCAATGCTGCCCCCTTAGGTTCCCTGCCGACCAGTGCGATGTAAGGGTTTGTTGTGTGGTTTCCAAACTGTGCTATACAGTAACAACATTAATAAGTCACAGTAATAATTATTGTAACTTGTAACGCGCCACCACACAGTATTCGCTCACTTTAGAAGAGAGAGAACGAGTCAGAGGCGCGAGGAATCCCACAGACACTCGGAAAGGTACCGAGGTAGTGATCCGGCAGCCGACAATTGCCCAAGCTCTGAGGCCCCCTGGTCGTTGTTCGATGGGTTTTCATGATCCAGGGTGACGATTCATAGGAAGAATTGGTTATTTTTGTCTCGTTTGTGCTGCGTAGTTTGTATCGTCCGTTTCGTATGTCATGTCTTGTATGTTTTGTCTCGTTTGTTAATTTAATCTAAGGTGATATGGGCGTGTCATTTGCGTACAATTTGCAGTAATCGTTCATAATTAGTAAATGCGCGATTCAATATATGTATCGTTGGCATCAGAATGATTGAAATGAACTGTTGCAAGGCTACTATATAATACAGCAATCCCCCCCGCTATACGTACGGCATGCGTTCCCTGGGAAATGCTACTTACCCCGATATTACTAAAAGTGAACTCTAATTTCCCATAGACATAACGTTAGCCTCAGGGGTTGCGTTCCTAGCTGGTGAGCAGTGGTGCTGTTATGCAGACGAACGGGCAGGATCACCCACCTCTTTCTTGGTGCCACAGGAATGTTCACCAGAGATATTTTCTAAGCTCTTCTCCGGACCTTCTGGCGTTATTGCTGAACGTTTAAAAAAATCGGCCCAAAGACAGATTTTTCTACCCAACATATGCGTACATGCACAGCAACCACGCAGAATGGCGGGCTGGCAGACGGAAAGATTTTCGTTGGTGCGTGCTACGCGCACACAGTACAGTATTATACATCGCAAAATAGTTTTCACCGTGTGCATTCCAAGTTGAGAAATTAACCCAAATTCTAGAAGAACACGTATGCGAAATATTACATTCATAAGGAAATGTGTTTCCTAATTTATTAGCAAAGTGTATGTGAAACAACGCAAAATGCGGCGGCTTATAGCGGGGGATTCCTGTACACCTAACATACACGGGCACGCTCACCGTCTTGTCTGCACAAAGCCAAGTAAACACGCATTCGCTTACATTGGCCCACATGTACTAACACTAACCCACGTGTGCACACGCACAGTCGCATAACAACAAAAGCTGTCAGCCGCCACTAAGTGATGGGCACGTCACGACGGTGCTTGTACCAGGCTTGGTGCACTTTTTGAAGGCCGTGGGAAGTCACAAATGCTCACTGCTGACAGGTCACGGGACAGACCAGGTGCTAACTGACTGACATGAATGGCAGATGCTCTCATTGCCCTAACACACACACTGACCTACTTGTCACACACGGAGCCAATCTGGCACATGTTTGTGTTTGAATGTAATTTAGACAGAGTGAGTGTATAGTTTCATCGGACCCTGCTCATCGCCTCCGCAGGGATGTTGCTGATTTTTAACCCCCCCACTTTACGTCAAAGATTATCATCGTTCGACTAGTTTTCAACCGCTTTGTAATAATAAAAAAAACAAGTTAGCACCAAACGACTCACAGACGTGTCTCTTTTCCCACAACCATGAGCCAGTGCTCATCTCAATGAGGCTTTCTGCAGCAGCCATGGAAATTCCACATTCTTATCACAAACCATTAGCATAGGGGGTCTGTAGTTGCTGAAAGGGAACGCAACTTAAATCTGCGGAAGCGTATTTAAATCCTGTGCGGTGGCATTTTTATAAAAGCAGCCGGAGACCAAATCGCGGAGAATACGGTCCATCCCTCCTCTAGTAGCCCTTGCCAAACCCATTTGTCTCCCTCTATCCAGTTAAACGTACTGCTTGCGCATGCGGTGGTTGGGCACCGGGGCTACATGGCTCAGCCAACGCAGCCGCGTCTGCCAGAGCGCACTGATGGAACTCTGTCCAGACCTTTCAAGGATCTGTGAGCTGCTAACACAATCCAGTCTGGTCAAAAATAGGGTGTACTGTAGGCAGGCCAACCTGAATGCTGCAACCTTCCGATTGGAATAAGTGTCTAATATGGGCATTCCCGCTTCCAGAGCTTGCAAGCTCACTGGGTATGTTTATGCTGTAATACTAACCATCTATCTAACCACCCCCTTCGTGTCCCATTCCGGCCTGAGTAAGGTTCTCTCACTAACGGCACGTAATAATAATAATAATAGCGTTTTATATAGCGCCTTTCACCCGAGGGTCACAAAGCGCCCTAATAATGCTAAATGTGGGATCTTTGTTGGATATGTATGTAATGGTGTGTACACTGAGACATAATCTCGCCGCAAACGCCACTCGTTAATCCGGTTTAAGCGACACATTAAAGGGATTAAAACGTCGAGCAAACGTTTTCCAAACAAAGTCACCCATCACCCCGCACGCGCACAAATCCACTCTCCACATGAACCCACGTGCACACACATCTCCACTCTAGCCATGGGATATTGCCCAAAACATTTTATACACGTTCCCTTTAAACCCTCTATTTTATTGACGAACGAGGTTTTTTTTGTAATAAATAATACGAAAATAAGTAAGACTCGTGGCAGGCGTATGTTGAGTAAGTTGCAGTTGAACGTTCAAGTAATCATCATTCACACAAAATCAATACAATACAAACGTGTGACAACGATTTACGGAGTTATGGAAAATATCGCGATAACGGCCTCGAAAATTGTGAACCTTTATATCGTAGCCTATTGTGACCGTGGAGATCTACTGCTACAGTGCTATAGAGTAGTAGTGGGATGTTGTTCAAGGCGGTTTTGTGACCATACTTTCAGCGCTTTGACAATGTGCCGTGAGGTCGTGAGGTCGACCTCATCTCCATCTCATGACACGGCCACTTCACGCATAAAACGACCGATATTGAAGTTTCACAAACAGGCTTTGTACAGTATATCAACCAGCCCCGGAGGCGTGATGATGACAATTATGGATTAAATCGAGCCCAGACTGTGGTTTAAACCCGTGCCCTTTGTGTGTTATCCGAGCGCGTTAACCGCTGTGCCACCTGTCTGGGTTTAATCCTCGGGAGTCGAGGTGCTTAGCGGGGGGAGGCGGTGCAGAGGGTGAGTGGGTGACGGCGGCAGTATCCGTGCTGATGAAAGGTTGCATGTTTATTCGATAGATGTTTATTATTATTATTATTGTACTCGTGTCGATTTTCCGTTAGTCAACAGCCTCGGGTCCAATAGGGTGATATAAGTTAATACGTTATTCAGTCTTTGGTGACCGAAATCATGTTACCTGTCTAAGAGATAATATACGTGTAATGGGTTATGCCGTTATGGGAATTACGTGATATTTTGATAACTAGAGAATGTGAATGTGGGTTTTCATGGTTGCTCTTCAAAGCTTCCCACGTTGGAAGCATCCTATAGCATAAAATACCCTGTGAGCTTGTAAGCTCACAGAGCTTGTAAGCTCACAGATCTTGTAAATGTAAAATTATTTTTGTTGTAGGCCACCAGGGAGAAGAGTTTCTGGGCATGAGTCACCAATATAGGACATAGTTTGTCTTTGTCCACAAGGACATTTGTCGTCGTAGTGAAGATTCCAAAGCTGCAAGTTGGAGGCACGCTGTCCCTATCCAGTTACGGTGGAGGAGTGACTCAGTAACGGACGATTGAACCCTGGTTGACAGGCTATCGGATTTGGAGTGATGTGGTGATTTTGATTTACTGGGGCCTGTGCTGTCCAACTCTTCGTGCCGTTGAGTTGATAAGGAGAAGTCAATTGATTCTGGGAGGATGCCTCCCCACCCACCCACACTGGGCGTCTTGAAGGCAGCCGTCCCGCCATCCTGGCGGTGCCCGGCTCTCCTGGAGTCTTACTGGAAGGGTTTGCTGCAGCGTGTGTGCGACGCTCGTGTGGGGGAGTGATGCTGGTGAGGACTGGTAACCATGGGAGCGGAGTACCTGACGCGAGACGTATTGTCGCACGCAGTCGGGAATCCACTCCGTTTCCTTTGTGGGGAACGTGCCCAGACAAGAGCATAGTATTCCACAGTTGAGTACCACAACCTTAATTGGTGCTCGCGAACAACACTTGTCCAAAAATGATGACAAGGATGCTATGTAGGCGTAAAGGGGCATCTTTGTCTATGTGAGCGCTGGACCACAGCCCTGTTTGTCAGCGTGGTGGACACGAGTGCGCCATATGGGTAATGAGCCGAATAACAACAGCTTTTCCCACAGTAGCATAGTTACATATTTCACAACATACCACCGTCTGGTGCCTGTCTGTCCATTGTCCTAGGTGTCCATCTGTCTGGGTTGTCGGTTTGCGCATTAGTCTACGCGTGTGTGTGTGCGAGTGTAGGCGGTCGCGTGTGGTTCTGGCCACTCACCCCCTCTTGTGCCATGCTGGCCTTCATAGGTGCTACTTGCTAACAGTACTTGACCCACCAAGTCTGCCAAGGATATACAGGGGATATTTGTCTTTGTGCGTGGTTGGCACAGCCAGTTATCCCAGTCAGTCAACCCATGGCACCTGGGTCTGTCCCGTGGCCTGCCGGCAGCGAGCATTTGACATTTCACGTGGCCTCAAAGTGGACCTAGGCTGGCACAAGCAGCGTGGTGACGTTACCGCCACTGGAAGAAGTGCTGTTAGCAAGCATTTTTTACAGCCAGCACAGCACGCAAGAGGGGGTTATAGCGGCCAGCACCACCCCGGCCGCCTTTGTCTCCCCAATGCTGATGCTTACGTACTGTACTGCAACAGGTACTCATTGACCTACCTGAGGGCCCAGGACCGGTTCAGATATTCTTTACTAATAGTAGTAATTTTAAATGTCGAAGGTATTCATTCGAGGAGAGAACGATTGAGAGGCGCGAGGAAAGTGCATATTGTGTGGCAACATATTGCCACACACTGCTTCCTATATGCTGTATTATGATGTTGGCCGTAAGTGGGAATTGAACTCGGATGGCCGGGTTCATAGCGCAGCTGGCTAACGGCTACCCCACCGCTCTCCGTGTTGCATCTCACATACGCACGCACACACTGAAGCCATGTTTCTCAACGTAACTTTAATAAACATTTAAATATTATATACACGGATGTTAAATCACATTATAAATCTACCTGGAATCGAAGTCATCACACCTTTACGCCACGGATGTATCTGTGCACGCACGGACAAAAATAAGTGACTTCTAACCCTTTATGATGATTATTATTGTTGTAACATTTCTTAAAGTTCGTCTTATTATTATTATAACATTTTTAAAATGCAAAACTCAAGGTGCCCCCATGCTCAAATGAGTGCTGGGTCGTGCCCATCTCCATTGGTCAGTGGTGGAAATTCAACATTCCTATGGCAGGAACTGTATGAAAACATCTATTTGTGAGATAAGTGCTCTATTGTAAATAGTGTAAATGCCATGGGTCAATCAGCCAATCACCAACATCAGCATCATCATCATCCTTCAGGGGGGCGGGGGTCTATAAAATAAATACCACTTTTATTGGAAGGTGAACGGTGGTCGTGCTATAGATGGACTTGCCCGGGCCATGGAAATGTAGAATGTACAGCACGAGCTGACCAACTGCCAATAGAGAGGAGCGCTGTTCGCCGCAGTCATTTGAGCCGGGAGACACTTCGTGACTTTGTAAATGAGAGAACTCATAACGCGTTTGACCGTATAGACTCATATCCATTCATCTTTAGACAATGTATATATTTTAAAACCTTAAGCTTATCATTTGTTTCAGATTATTGTTGGGAGGTCGGGGGGCGGGGGGAGGGTAAGCCGTTTGAAAAGAACATTAGAAATAGCGCGTTTCTTTAGGTCTAACAGACAGGGGGCCATTACAATTCAATTCAGTGTCTTTTACTTAACCACAAATGGGGGGGGGGCGGTGCCTTTATGATTCATTGCCTCTCGCAAGGGGGGGCCTGGCCCACGCTCCAACAGAAAAGAGATAGTTGCTCTGCCGCTACTTGCACATTACTCGTATTATACAAGTTCCGTGCAATTCATTTGAATGTCCTTTATGTAACCAGGTTGAGAGGCCGGAAAGATTGGTTACCTCTTGCAAAGTGAGACATGGCCTGGCTACTAATTTAAGCTAGGATGCCAATGTTAACTTTCAGCCGGATATTGTCCGTAACACTATTCCAGGAATTATTTTCGCCACGCCACATCCATCTCCCCTTATTTTGTCCTCATCGTTTGTGTAAACCTGTTCATAGGATCCTGCATAGAGACAATGATATAGGATACAATGATATAGGATTATTATGGATATGTGTATCTTGTACCCTAGTGGTAGTGCCCAATGCCAATAATCCATACTACAAGCCAGCGTGACAGCGTTCCGGAAATGTTTAGTGATAAATGCATCCCTGTTTATACTAGTCGTTATAATGATCGTTTTGTGATGTCAATTCAATTCAGTTTGGTTTTGATGGTCTTTATCCAAGAGGTTATTGATCTCTTTTGCGATTGTGACCCGAAGATATGTTAATACAAGACACGTAACGCTTCACCCCCCACCTCCATGCGAATCAAATAATTCTCACGATGTGCGATCACGAATCCATCCAAGAATAGATCTTTTGCTCGTCTCTGTCTTTCGTTCTTGTTTTGATCTGTCTCAGTTGAGGGGTGCCCCAGAATACTTGATAATCCACAACATCTCATTGTCTGAAAGCCAGTACTTGTGTCGAGAGCAGGCAGACTGCGTTGATGGAAGATAATAATAACAATCTACCATTTATAACGCTCGTGTATTTGTTCACTCTCGAAGAGAGTGAAGAGCGACTCAGAGGCGTGAGGAACCGCAGAGAAATGGGGGTGGTGGAAAGCAGCTGGACAGTCGCCGGCGCCAACATTTGCCAGACAATGCATCCTCTATAATTTAAGATGTTCTCGGCCAAATAGTGTTTCAATAGGTGCGGCCTTCTGCGCTGAGAAGTCACAATTGAAAACCACCAAGTGTCACAGTGAAGCTCTCGTACTGATGACATTAAAAATACAAACACCATATATTGTTTGCGGGCTATCAAGTTTGCTTGGGACACCCCCACAAATAATGTTCCATTAGCCTAAAGCAAACATCATATAATTATAACATTATATACTTTGCGTACCTTATCAATAATTGCTTCTGAGATGCACGACTCAGCATGTACTGTGATTATAAAAATTGATTTTGATCAATGAGTCATCAGTGCATGCCTCGGTGGCACGCAAGGATTGTATTGATATAGGGTTCTGTATTTCTCAGATTGAATTTCAGTGCCTATATTTAACCAGGTGATATATCTTTGATATTAATGATTCTTTTTGCAAGGGGGAGACCGTGATGAATATTGGTACCCAGGGACAGTAATTACTGCTGGATTTTTTTTCTCTCCAAAAGATAATTTAGAATTTGCTTCCTTTATTGAACCGTGTGAGAACCGAGGTTCGCCACACTTTGCGAAATTGTAGCATTTCTCTAGATTTTGGAAATCAGCCACCCTTTACACTGGCGGCTCACAATAGCCAACTAAGAATAATAAGAATACAATTTGTAACGCGCGCAAATTCCACGCCTGGTCATGGACTCAGATACGGAGGCGCAAGGAAACTGCAGAGAGGTGGGGAGAAAGCAGCCATGCAGCCAGCTGGCGCCAACATTTTCTAGACACTGCGTCCTAGATATGATGTTATCGGCCAATTCATTAATGAGTGGTCTTTTTTTACTTATTGGAGGAAACCAACGCAGAACAGGGGGAGAACACAAACCCCACACAGAAAGGCACCCGAGGCGGGAATCGAACTGCCTCAGGCAGGTCTTTCTTTATTTAAGGCGCGGATGTTACCACTGCGCCACCCCGCCCTAGGCAGATGCTGCTGCGGTCATTTTAACACGAGATGGCGGCTTCAACGTTGATTGCTGAGAGCCAGATTAACATCTTGATGAAGCGGCTTTGGCTATTTGCCCCTTTGTCGATAAATACGGACAACCGGTGCGTTATTCCACGCAAATAGAATGCACGAAAAATAAAACTTAGACCCCTGTTTCTTTAAAAATGCAATTTTCACGTCGCAATTTCACATACAAAAATGATACTGGTTAAAAAATACCCCCCACCAATCTTCACGAAATTTTGCAATAGAACTGTCCATCACAGGGTGTCTCGTCGGTCAAATTTACAGCAGTTACATACGTTTGATTGTGACTTCAACATATACCAAACAAGTGGTGGCCCTCGCATATATATTTTTACACAGAGGCTCAAGTAATGGAGTGGCTGGGCCAGCTTGTAAAAAAATAAATAAGTAAATAAATAAACACACAGTTATAGTATAGCATTTTTTTTTTTACTTCTAACATCTTTTCAACGCGTACCATAATTATTATAGTTTAAATCTAAGACTCACGGGAATGTGTGAAGTTTAAACGTGACACGGAGTAAACAACCACACGACTGAAATTTTGGCGGAAAAAAAATTGTAATTTTTTTTTCAGCAAAAAAATAAGTTATTCACTGCAGCGAGGACTTTCACAACGAGAGCAATGCGGTGTGCCCGGCAGCCTCGGGGAGGCTGGCACTGCCAAGGGCCTGGGTTGTAACCCTGGGTACTGGATGTTTCATAAGGGCAGTGCCAGTACAAGTGGTCTGGCACCACTGAGGTTCTGGATTTGAGTGTCTAGTTTCATACTAACCGAGATCACTGAGGTTGTGGTTTCAGGTCCTTGGTCTGGGTGTATCTATTGCTCTCGCAGGGTTCACAATGGCCATGTCAGGATTCTGAGCCAGCACTGCTGAGATCTTGGGTTTGAGACCCTCGTTCCAAATTAACCCTTACAGGTTTCTGCGTAGCAAGTTTGAAAAAACTGAATACATTATTTAACACTATGACAATTTTATACAATACAATTCAAGTACAACACATTTTGGATTTGTAAAGTGCCTAAATACAATCATATTGATTCGATTTTTCCTGGCTTGCATTATAATTCTCGCAACACAAGACAACCTGGGTCATCCCATGCAAAAGAAGAGTCTGAGATTTAAACCCAGGATCTCAGTGGGTGGGGGCGGGTGCTCGAATTATCTCCAGGGTTGTTGCTGCAAAGGACCACAAGGTTGCCCCTAGCAGACACGCCCAGGGGCACCGGTTTCCCGTGTGACTCCACCGCGCGCTCTGCTAGTGGAGACCTTGCTCTCGCTTGCGGACTTCAGCTTTGAGAAGTTTCCTTCTAGAGGCCGTGTTTGAATGCTAAAGCTGGTAAACTAAGCCCAGGCCTCACCGCCGTTCACCTTACGTGTGCTGACTCAATCGTAACAAGCTACCTCCGCTCGGGTTGGATGGGCCTAGCCGAGCAGACCGCGGTTTCCGCCCGATTTAAAAAAGTCCTCGGCTTAAGCATGCAGCCGCACGAGGTGCAAAGCATTCTGAGATTCTGACGGCTGTCGATCTGGAGTCTCCTCGATGTAATTCCGCGATCGAGGAACTTCGATCGGCAATCGTGTGTGTTCCTAATGAATCCGAGTTTCGAGTCGTGTCCTGTCCGCATCTAAGCTGGGAGGACTCCGGTAGCACCATTATTAGGCTGTGCACAGCTTGTTCGTGTGCAGAGGCCACGATTGGTCTATGGCCGGGTTTTCGTAAAGCGTTTTTTGTTCGAAATTTGATACGAGTGGGTCACCACAAAGATTACGCTTAGGACTTTTGGCAGTTCACACCCAAAATTGTGGCTTCTGGGAATTCTGAAGCGTCCTTCATCAACCACTTCCTTGCGAGTTCTGCTTCAATCGGACAGATGGCAGCACAGCTGTGGTACAGGTAATTCCTAACGGCAACGGCAGTTGATACGTCGATGAAGCAGAGAGCAGTGACACTTTCCTTCAGCCACCGAGGCTTTTGGGCCAAACCCTTGGTCAACCTCCACTCAGTGGGAAGTTGCTGTCGTTCACTCTGCTGCCCCCATAGTCTGGAAGTCGTTCCCCTAGCCCTCCGTGCTCTCCTTGAGCCTGTTGAGGTACAAGCTCAAGCCCATTTTTTCATCCGTCCATGACTGTCTTTCTCTAACATATATAGTTACTGATTCTGTGCAGCATCCTTAGACGCGGTTGTATCTAGACGCTATATAAATCTGCATTGTATTTGTTTAGTTCAGGCTAATTCATTGCTTAGTCCAATCCTTTATTTAGTTTTCTGGCAGTCTCAGAATACTCTCAGAATATTTCTAACTACAGACCCACACAGAGACATTTCGGCTCACAGAGGGGCACCCAATGAGAAACCTAAATGAGCTAGCATTGGCTTCAGCACCCACACTTTCTCCATCAGACTGGCACGCCGCAGCCCACTCAGCCTCCCAGGAGAACCGGTCTGGTGGGAGCTCGGCACTGGTGCAACAACATCATCATTATCACCGCACGCTCCCTTTGTGTTCCAATTATCAATTAGTCAACCTGCACGCAATATCACCAGGGACTGGAAACCCCGTGATAGGTTTTGTTGCCATCTCAAAATGGGGGAAGGGGATTGCCACCGGTGAGCTGCGGTTCATTATGTGGCAGAGCCTCCCTTTGTATCATGTACGTTTTCACTGCTCGATTCATGATGGCTGCTCAGCAGAGCTGTTCTTTCGAGATAGCCGTGTCGAGAGAGGGGAATCGCTCGACACGGCTATACCGAAAGAACAGCTCTGAAGAGCAACCATCAGAGCCTCCCTTCGTCAGGCAGCGGGGAACGGCCCCCGAAGAGCCACCGAGGGAGCAACTTCAATCGGCGTCTCGACCATCACAGGACTCTCCTACCCCGCGTGTCCCCCCGCCGGCAACGCCTTCACTCGGGTAACGTGGGTTATTATTAGACTCCGCTCGTTCTCCTTAAAATAAGAACGTGATATGTATTAATGTACAAAGTAAATGTAATTTACTTTCAGAAAGATGTGGACGCACTCATTTTGCTACCAATATAGGTCAGTGTATTCTTTAATGATATTTTTAAATTGTGTTTGGTGTGGAGCCTGATGAAGCCGGTTGTAATTATCAGCGAGACGTCATACCCTATTCGTAAATGTTGCGGGTTTGCTCTCTAACACAGCGGTGTGTTGAAGCAGTAATGGATTAACACGTTATGTTCACGTGATAAAAACCTACTGATTGGCCGTGTCGTGTAAAGGTTAACGACGCTTTTACTCTAACGTTGCCTAACCTAAACGTGTATTATTGTGTCGTCAAAACGTGGCGTTTTACTTAATTCCGCTTGTGCCAGCTGTGAGACAAAGTTATGAATGTATTGTGAGTTAGTGGCGCGCAGCCCTTTCCAGAACCCAAAGCAGCTCCATCTAGTGTTGTGTCAGAAGCCAACTGAAGTGCTCCTCGTGGTAACTTCTCTACTGGTGTCTTCACGGGCCCTTCCCTGACGCGACCCCACCAGGCATTGGTGCTGAAGGAGTTCCAGAAAAAAGGTTTAATTTTCCTATGATTTATATTGTATTTATCTCACCAGGAAGGGCCCAGTCAGCTATTAGTCATTATTTCACGTGTGTCCCGCGACACGTTCACAGTCGGCATCTAACAATTCACTTCAGCAGCAGTTCCATGAATTCCCAGAATTTATGGTGGCGATTCAATGCAAGAACCGATTTCTTTTTTTGTTCAGTTTTAAATTTCATAACATTTTTCCTGTGTTCGTTCTCGTCTGTAGAATCGGCATAATATTTGCATAATGCACAACATAATCTAGCCTCGCTTACACAACTTCGAAACAACGTGTACTGAGACGACGGGAATTAATTTCGTGAAAGTTGAACTAATTAACGCATCGCTACTTGCCTTTCCATCTGCGCTAACATTCCAACGCGAACCACGGAACAAAATCGCATTGCGTTGTCACGGGTGTCTGCCGTCATCATTTGCGCCGAACACTCGAATGGAGAAACGCTTTTCGGAAACCCGGCAAGCTACACACCGATGCTCTGCGGCACCGCCGACTGCAGCTCAAGGCAGGACAGGGAGAAGTAGGCAGAAACGAAAATAGGAGAACACACATCGCAACCAGGGGAACTATCCGCAGGAAATTGGTCCGAACAATGACTCGGGGGGAATGAAGGAGGATGGAAGAGGATGAGCGCGGGGGCCGTGACGCGTACGAGTCTAAGGATACAAGAACAAGACGGAAACCTCACTCACACGGGACGCTCACCGCCGAGAACGGCGCCGCGCAGCGCTTCACTTCCCTCGGGTGGGCGACCCCGACAAATACCTCCGTACCCGGCAAACCACATCCTGTATACCCAACTTAGGCCTCGGTCCGACCTCCCCCCCCCCAACACCCTGCTTGTCACGTGTCGAGGCCTCGACTGCGGTCTGCCGGCGATTTGGAAATGAAGCCCTGCAGACGCGTAACCCTGCACACGGCGGGTCGCGTCCACACGCCCCGCGTCTTTGCCGGCTTTGGGCGTCCGTTATTTCGCCGGGGTCAGAGCACATTGAGATTATTTGTTCGCGCGATCGATGGAAATGTATTGTGTCTGTGTGCGTAACGGAGACAGTCTCTGCCTCGTTTGATCTGGCACCGGGTCTTCTTCGGTCGGGGAACTTGGGTGGGGGGGGGTGATGGAAAGGGTTAAACCGACGTTAACCCGCTCTCCGTCTCCCGCAATCGCTCAACTCTGCCCCTCTCGGCACAATAAAACATAAAATGTAATTGCACGTATGTAATATTTTTTTTTCAAGAACGCTATTAAGTGCTGTTACAAATTACCACTGTCGACTGATATAAATAACCAAAGGTTTCCCCAGGTCCAAAGAGAACTATATTTGTAAAACTCTAAAACTAATTAAGGCTCATAACCGGTCACATTGTAATGATGACGTTAATGTTTGGAGCCATGTTGGCATGATATTATTATTAAGAGCAATGTTGGTGTGCTACTGTGAATGGTCATCTTGCGTGATATTGTAAAGAGTCTAGTTGGTCTGCTGTCGTGAAGATTCATATTGGCGTGTTATTGTTGTGAAGAGTAATTTGTCAGTGTGCTATTGTTATTCAGAGCAATGTTGACCTGCTGTTGTGGAGAGCTGTGTGGGTATCGATTTCAGTTAAGGGTGAAGAAACGGAAGGTAAAACGTAATTTTGTCTTGCGAAATCCACGCGTTAACCACAGACGGCAGGAGAGTGTGTGGGGCGGCGGGGTGGGGTGGGGGTGTAGTTTTCTGAGCGTCAACCAAACCTTCACCGAACTCGACCGGGTGTCTAACTCCGACCACAGCGTCCACTCGGGGCACAACATCCGCCCACCCTCGAATGGAGTGTGCACAGCGGGGGTTAGCAAAGTGACATAAACGTCTATGAGTGTAAACATCATATTCACTATCTTAAGATCACTTGAATAATCTAAACACAGACGTCACATAATAGATGTGTGCGAACGAGCGCGCCCGGCCGCGCGAGCGTGTATGTGTGTGCGTACCGCCTGTCGCGTCCGTCCGTCCATCCATCCGTACCACCTGTCCGTCAATAGATTGCTCAGTGGAGGGAGGCCCGGGGTGTTGCTTAATGATGGGATTGTTGCTAAAACTCTCGTGGCGGTGCCATCGAGTTGGCACCGCTGATACCCTGGTTTCGAATCCCGGTCTCCCCACCTACGCCAGTTTGATGAACCGCGGGCGCACAACGGTCCGCGTGTGTCTGTGCTGCTGTCTGCTCGCCAGCTGTCTCGTCGTGTGTCCAAGGCTGGCTCAGCCACTTGTTTGTCTGTCCGTCCGTCTAATCCTAGCCGTGTCTCCGCCTTAACCGTAAATCCATTTATTTAAGTCCAAGTGGACTCTCGCTTCGTCATTAGTGCCCTGTCTGCCATCTGTTAAACCGTGATAACCACTGATCTTTAGCGATTCATCCATCTTAGCCATCTGTTTGACTCTCTGACTTTTTACATCTCGGCTAACCCTCAGTCTTAGCTGTCTGCCTGTCCATTCCAGCTGTCATTTTATCCGGAATTCTTAGATGTTGCTCTCCGTTCGTGTGTTCTTCTTAGTGTAAATTGTTCACCCGTCAATCTGCCTGTCCGTCCATTCCTGCTTCCTAGTCCTAACCGTAGCCTCTGCTGCCGAGACATCAATTGTCACCGTCACCTGTCCGTTCATCTTCTTTTAGTCGTTTGCCAACCGTTCGCTACTCATCTCTCCCTTTGACCTTCCATCGGCATTATTTTTTTGTTTCTGCCAACTATCTGTCAGCCTGTGCATCCATCCAACAACCTACGTCACGTTATCCATCGCTACGTTTAAGCCGTCCGCGCATCCGTACGTACGTTTCTCCATCTGTCCGTCCGTCAGTCATCTGTCGTTCCGTCCATGAAGCGGGTCACCTGCAGGCACCCCCTGGTCCTGACCCCGTCTACCCGAGCTCCGTCTCGTCCGTCTCAGCGTGCAGGGGCTCGGGGATCGTCGGTAACCTGCGCGGGGGGCCCCCGGTGGCCGGACTGGGCGAGCAGCAGGCCTGAGGTCGAGGCCCGGCCTTGAACAGGCCCTTGGCGTGGCCCTGCCTCGGGTGGGGCCGCGGTTTCATGAGGCCCCCTTGGGGTCTGGCGGCCCCGGGAGGCCTGCACAGGCTCGCGTTGGCCTGGGGATTGGAACCGGGGTTACAGTGTGGGTTCGGGGCAGCGCCGGGGTTGGTAAACACGGCGCTCGGGCCACCGAGATTGGCACCGGGGTTACAGTGGGGGTTAGCGCCGGGGTTAAAGCTAGGGGCTGAGCTCGCCAGGTTAGGATTCGGGTGAAGCCTGCCCGGGTTGGTGCTGACGTTGGGCCGGTAAGCTTTGGGGTTGGCGTTAGTGTTGGGGTCGAACCGCGTGTGGCCGGGCTCGGTGCCCGCATCAGGACCGGCGCTGGCCTCGGGGCCGGGGTAGTGACCGGGCCTGAGGGCCGGTCGGGCGCCGCCACCCAGGCTGCTGTCGGGGGACTTGGCGGTGGTGCCGGCGTCGGGCCCGGCGCAGCACGGCGCGGTGCAGGGCGGGAGTGGCGCACCTCGCTCGTAGCGGACGCCGCCGCCGCCGCCGCCGAAATCGGCTTCGTCATAATCGACGTCGCGGTTGAACGGCGCCGCGAATTCCGTTTCGGCGCAGCCCCGGCCGGCGCCCGGAGGCGGCCGCGGATGCTTGGCCTCGTAGGCCGAAGCCTTCGTCCCTCCGCCTTGATCCCCAGCTTGGCTTGACGACGACGACGAAGACAACGACGACGGAGGAGAAGACACCGGCTGCTTGGCGGAGGATTTCGACGCGGCCGGGGGCTGCCCGCCGGTCAGCGGCGGCAGCTTGGGCGTCTTGAAATCTTTGAGCGAGAGGCTCTCCGGAGGCTTGCCAGCCGACGCCGACGAGATGGACGAGGACGAGGAGGACGAGGACGACGAGGAGGAGGACGCCGACGACGATGCCGACGACGATGACGAAGAAAAGGCCCCCAGGCTCTTGCCGAAGGTGGAGAACGGGCCCCGAGATTGGGGCAGCGGCACTCGCTCGACGCCGGTCTTCTCTGTCGGCTCCTCGGGGGCGCGCGTCCGTACGCCCACGGTCTTGGGAACCTCGGCCTGCGGTTGCTGCGACTGCTGCTGCTGCTGCTGGTGAAGGTGGTGGTGGTGTTGCTCGGGCGGTGGGTGGCCGGGCTGCTGCTGCTGCCGTTGCTGGTGTAGGTGGTGTTGGTGGTGCAGGTGGTGGTGGTGGTGGAGGTGCTCGTCGTGGGGCATCCAGCACGCGTCCGAGTGGCCCATGACGCGGCACTCGTCCGTGCAGCGGACGCCAACTTTTTCTGCGTGGACCCGGCAGGGGGGGGGGGTTGGGCGAGAGGGGGGTAGCATCAGGATTTGATACAAGAGGGTTGTGGTGAGCACTCGGGATCCGTGTGTGCTGCTCCGTGTGTTGCGCGTGTCCCCCCGCGTCTCGTGTGAAATCTGTGGTGTGTGTGTCCCCCATGCACGATTTGTCCTGTGTTCCCCGTGGTTCTCTGCGTGTCCCCCGTGTGTCTCCATATGTCCCCAAGCTGTCTACCGTGTGTGCCGTGTGTCCCGTGCTTATCGTGCATCTTGTGTGTACCGCGTGTCCCCTTCATTCCGCGTTTGCCGTGCGTCTTATGTGTACCGTCCGCCCCGTGTGTACTGTGTGTACCACGTGGCCCGTGCATCCCATGTGTACCGTATGTACCGTGCGTCCCGTGTGGCCCGTGCGTGCAGGGCGGGCCGTGCGCGGGACCGTGCGTGGGGCCGTCGGCTTCGCTGAGCGACCCGCGCGCCGTGTCTGCGTCGCTGTCCGCGCCCGTGTCGCTGTCCCCGTGTCCGCTGTCCTTGAAGCTCAGCCTGTCCGCCTCGCTGTACACAGCAACGTCGTCATCACCGTCATGATCATCGCTACCATCAACAACGACGATATAGCCAACGTTACCAGGGTTGGTGCATGTCTGCGTGGCTGTGCACATCACCATGACCGACATCACCATCACCAACATCACCACGAACAGTGGCACACCCAGCTACACCTTGCAGAAGCAGCAATTTATTATAAACATTTATTTTACAATTTTACATTTATGAGAAAAATCCCAAAATTGTTTGGGATGTACCATGACCGTCAACAATTTGAGGGGGGAGTGGGAGAGGGGGACTATCTGGCTGACCTATGACCCCCCCCTTTGTCTCCCCCCACCCTCCAGTGTGTACCTGCGTGTACAGTGCGTACCTGCGTGTACAGTGCGTACCTGCGAGGAGGATTTCGGGCCCCCAAGGCCCCTGGGTCCAAGTACTTGTGAGTTCTCTGTGAAAATCGCAACACGTGACCGGTCAGTTAGTCAACATTCTCGGGCCGAATATTCACAGTCTGGTGACTGAAATCATTTTGCCTGTCTAAGAGCTAATACACGTGTACTGGGTTATGGGAATGATGTGATATTTTGATAACTAGAGAATGCAGGTGTAGGTTTCACGGCTCGATTCATGATCGTTGCTCATCGAGAGGTGGAACGCTCGACAAGGCTATTCTGAAAGAGCAGCTCTTTAGAGCAATTCTCGGAAGCAACTGAGTTGATGTGCAAATTGATTAACAGTTGTAGTATGCCCTTACAATTCAAACGTTCAGGTTATTCAGTGTGGGGCCCAACTAGGTGATTTTAAGTTATTCAGATGATGGGGCCTTTTTCACCTGGTCCCAATGGGCGGGAGAATTAAAGCTCTTCCGAGCATCTTTAATTAAACTTCAATTAGCGCGGAGCGCTGCAGCTCGTTAGGCCAATTAGGAGGCGCGCCAGTGTGCGATCTGTTTGTGTTCGACCAGCGAAACGCACATGCACTCTGCTCACAACATCCCTGCTAACTCATGCACACTGATACACACACACAGCTCATACCATTGCTGCTAACACAAATACAAACATTCCTCGTATAGCCGTAACAGACTGGTTGGTCAAGTGCTGTTAGCGAGCACCTCTGAAAGCCAGCACGGCACATGAGATGGTGGGTGGCCAGCACCACGCCTGGCCGCCTGTGTCTCCCTAGTGGTAATATTTACACCGCACTTTATGCTCCTTTTGAGGATGAGTCGACTTAGGGGAGGCCCAGAACCGGTTCAGAAAATCGTCACTGGTGTAGGCCATGAGCAAGAATCGAACTCGGGTCTGCTCACACAATCACGGCTAACTTCTGTCGTCACAACAAAGTGAAAGATGCCTCATACAGACTTTAAACAGACTGTTGATGCAAGGGCTGTTAGCGATCGCCTATTAAGGCTGGCACGGCACACAAGGGTGCGGCGTGGCCGAAACTACGTCTGACTCCCTTTGACTCCCAAGTGCTGATGTTTACACCTGTGCCAGGTACTCATTCAAGACTGAGTCGACATAAGAGAAGCCCGTGACCGATTAAGAGGTGGATGTTGAGAAGGTTTATGAGGAAGCAGATGAGCAGCAGAGGCAGGTGGAGATGGAGGACACACAGGATGTGCGTGAGGAGGGGTTGCAGGAGGAGGAGGAGGCGAAGATGCAGGAGGCGGTGCCGTTACTCAGACAACGAATTAAGCGTCGGGAAACGTGAATTAATCTCTGCCACTGGACCGCACCGTTTCAGCACCGGCGATAAATCTTGCGCTGAGAGGGAAATTTCCGCATCACGAAGCAAGCGGCAAGTAAACGGCAATTAACGCGCGGCAACGTGGCGCTGCGATGACTTGCGCTGAGGGACTACGGTTAAGTGGTTCTCCATTAGCTAATAAACCAATAATAATAATATATTAATAATTAGTAAAAACAAACAAAAGAAGGTGAGGCCAACGAGACTAATTAATCACCAAAAGGCAGCAATATTGTAATTAATGCACGGTTATTCCAAACTCATTCATTTTAACCTCAGGGCATAGGTTTATTAATTGAATCGTTATCATCATCGATCGGCCATGATCGATTCACTGTGGAAGGGATCCCCTAGTTTGTTTTGTTTAGCTAGGTGAGAACGCACGAGGCCAGCATAGGCCGCCGGTCTCATTTGCAAGAGCGACCTGGTTCACCACAATGACAAAAGCAAAAACACCATAAAGCACAGCAATGAAATGAACAGAAATCGGAGTAAAGAAACAACCGCATTTCAGGAAAATAAAGTCAATCGCAGCCATGAAACAAATAGAAGTCGGGGCGTTATAGGGAAATTTGAAAACTGCGCAGGCATAAATCAATATTAAGTCAAAAATTAATTTCCTGTAACGAAGGCTGTCTTGGGCAAATTAAAAGTTCTACTTTCCTCTTAGAAAGGAGGGTCATCAGCAATTATGGAAGAATGGGATTCATAATATTTCCACGATTCACACGGAGAGTTTGATGTCAAGAGTTCATCAGGTAGCGTTTCCCAGTTCACACAAAGGCGCACAAATACCCCATGTTACGTATCGTTCTGTAAAATTCCGTAACCTCCAACTCCTACGACCACATCACTGTGAATGCAGTTTTGTCGGATCCCAGGAGCCAAAGCAGGTGTGACGCTGGTTGGCACTCGGGTTGGGGGAATGACAAGGCTTGTCGGGTGTTGTAGGCGAGGCGGCTGTGAGGTTGCCAGGAGTTTGCAGTACAGAAAAGCATTCCCATCGTCTTCCTTCGTATGGCGCGGTGAAATTTGCAACATTGTGGATGTCGCAGTTATTGTGTCGCCCAGTCGTCTCTGAAGGCTTCCTGGATGCTGATTAGATTCGCCATGAATCATGTGATCCGTGGCATTATAATCTATCTATGCATGATATTCTCTTTCCCGGTTTTCCGGTTTTTCTTCCAGCGTGAAGCGAATCTCTCGTGGACGGAATTAGCCAAACATCGCGTTGCAACTGGCACCTCCTGGAAAAGCAGCTTCAGATTCAGGAGAGGCTTTCCTGGGTAAGTCCACGGCATGAGTTTAATGCTTCGATAATTAAAAACTAAACTGCTCCCATGACTTAAAAGCATGGCCACGGTGACGTCACTGCAGCGATTAAAGCTCCCGTGATGTCTACGCAGTGGCATTTAAAAGTTTAAAGTCGCATGACAACGATGTCACTGAAGCACACCTGAAAGTCAATTTAAAGTTGTTTCATTAGCTCAACGAAGCCTCAAGCTCAGATCAGATAGCCGGGGATGCGCAGCATATGTGTGTATCTACGTGTGTATTTTGCAGCGCCTTTATCAATCCACTGCTGGATTGTTAGTCACGGGGGTTGTTTAACGACATTCGGTCACGTTGATGGAGTGTGGGTTGGTGTAGGCGGGGTGGGGGGTACCCAGAACCGGCTCAGATATAATTCCCCACTGATGTTAACCATGATGAGGAATTGAACTCGGGTCGCTGGGTTCATAGCACAGTGTGATAGGCAGTGCGACACTGCTCCACTGCTTTATCCATCTAGGGTTCTCATTTTTCTTTTCCGTTGGCACAAACCCCATCGCTCAGATCCCCAGTGGCTACTCCATCAGCAGGACCTGCTCCGATATATTTCACCGCCGATGTTAACCATGGCCAGGAATTGAAATCATGTTGTTGGGTTCACGGTGAGGTGCACTAATCACTGCGCCACCCCGACACCGGCTACAAAAGCCCATTTTTTATGTTGTCATTTCTGTTTTCATAATACAAGGCAACCGTGGGACGGTTTTTACCCTGTGTCCTGATGTAGGTTTTCAAGGCTCAGTGCATGAGAAATTGCTCTCCAAAGCTGTTCTTTCGGGATAGCCGTATTGAGCGCGCCCCCTCTCTTTTTCGCGACGTTTCGCTTCCCACGGTGGAGGCACCCTCGCCTGAGATCTCCTGAGGATGCCGTCAATGTGGGAGGCGAAATGTCGCGAATGAGAGAGGCGGAGTGCGCAAAAGAATGGTTTTACTCTGTGTCTCTGACACAGCCATTATGAACCTTGCCCCACAACCAGACAGGGGCACCCAGAGACATGGCTTGAACCCAGGAGCCCCGTGATGTTGGCTCTTGAACCTAGGATTTCAGAAACGCTTGACAGTGTCTCTGAAACGTCCATACGAGAGCCCTTTGAGATTCTGACGGTCAGACCTAGGACTCAAACCCAGGTTCTGAGCTGTGCTGCTCATTATCTTTAGCACGCCATTATGAACTCCCCAGGCCTCACAGCCTCTTCTCTTACGGGAATGTCTTAATGTGCCTGTGATGTGGACGGGTCTGTCCTCGGCTATTTACCAGGTGATTCATTATTAAACGCTAAGCTGCCACGCGGCCACTTTACTCCCAGTTCATCAATATCGCTTATCGCCCCTTTGTCTCCGAGGCCGAGAGGACTTGTTTCGTCTGTGAAAAATTCACGAGAAAAACTTTGTCGGCAGCGAGTCTGTGCGTGTACGCGGATACACACATCCAGCTTCGTGTAATTACAATAACCCGCCCGTAATCACAAATCTAGCGGCGTGAACGCGCACACACGCACATTACCCATATACCCATACAGCGTTACATTCCCATACAAGCACAACGGTCACCCGCATATCCTCAACACACTGTTGAGGCAAATGCTGTTATCGAGCACCTATGAAGGCCAGCACCGCACACGAGAAGCGGGGTGGGGGGGGGGCACACACAGACGAGCACCCCAGGAGGTAGAAAAATGAGTGACCAGCACCACAACCAGCCACCTTTGTCTTCCTAGTGCTTAGTGCGATGCTGGCGCACAAGCACTCGTACAAATATCCGTACGCATATTTGAACACACCGATATACATAAATACATACACCCATACGAAACACACACTGGTCAATGCACAAATT
>JAZEWU010000004.1:8420914-8434189 GCA_036362915.1 Geotria australis | reverse complement strand
TCACTGATGTTAGCGAGGCCCTGGGATCATTGGTGGTGTCAGCTTATTAGGGGGTGGGGGAGGGGAAATGCAGAAACATATTTTCCTCTCGTATTTTAAATTATAAAATGCGCGTGAGATGACAGAGGAGATATGGACTAGAGATATAGCGAGATAAGAGATATGTGGACAGAAGGGGTGTTATGAGATGAGACGGATTCAGGCAAGATAGAGATGAGATTAATTGGCTTTAATGTTACTTATCTTCTTAGGTTTCGTTGTATTTCAACTCGAGATTATATTTTCTGCATCCTTATTTTTTTCATGAACACCGGGGCCTCTTGAGCGATTTGAGGCGCTACGCTTGCACTTGGTTTGCTTGAGCCGAGAGCGCCACCACTGACTGCTCCGTGCGCTAACCGCTGCGCCACCGCTCCTCCCCACGATGATTTTGCAGCAAGGTTAAGTGGTTACCACGTCTCGCAGCCACGAGGACTGCAACTTCATTACATTCGCGCCATTTAAAAAGGCACAATTCTCCACGGTAAATTTGCAACAAAAATAAATGAAATTATTGATTAAATAATAATATAAACACGAAATAATTACCGCGGAGCTAATAATAGCGGCCCCTATGCGAGAGCGACCGGCCCCTCGTCTCCCTTGCCGCAGAGATAATGCATCTCGCGGGCTCCCACCTGTTTTAAGAACGCCTAATTGAATAACGGTAACAATTACGTCTCTTCCCACGTCCCCCCCCGCTCGGGTCAATGGTGCACTCCTGGGAGACACCCACACCTGTGGCTCCTGGGCTACACCATCGCGCGAGGTGGCGGCACGCGGGGGGATTTCGCTTGATGGGTGCGAGAGGAGGGTGAGACGGTTGTGTTTTGGCGCCCGAGGTGGGGGGGGGGGCTCTGGGGTGGGGAATGCCTCTCTGTGGGGGGCGCTCGTTAGGATTAATTGCAATCAATTGTAACATTTAATTATGCCACTGGGGCTTGTGGGTAAAGGTGGAGCTTTGTTAAGCGAAGGAGGGGATGTTGGGGGAGGGATGGAAGAGACAAGGAAGAGTTAGAGAGCGGTGGCGTGGCTTTCTTGTATGCAGGCGTTGCAACTGCGCCGGCGTCCAAGGGACAGGATTGTGGGGACAGGCGAGGGATTGAAAAGCGGGACGGAGAGAGAGAGGTGGGGAGAGGCGAAGCGTTTAAATAACGGAGGGAGGTAGAGGACGGAACGATGGAGGGAGGTATGAATGGAGGCAAGGATGGAAGGAGGGAGAGAGGACAGACCACCCTGTAAACCGAACGCAGTGGGTGCCGCCTTCCTGGATTTAGAGGAAGGAGGTCGCGTGCTCCATGACTGAAGATGGAGCTCTTTTAATAACAACCGATTTTCCGAGTTGCCCGAACCCTCACAGCAACCCAGTCCCATTACCCCCCCCCCCAGCCCAGCACTGTGGCTATTGTACACAGTACCGTACAGTGAGAAAATACAGGATGTTGTAGTTCAAAAACAAATGGGGTATCACAGTTTGGATACTGCACGGTGCGGCGTATAAAAATACCCTGAAATGTTGAACGAACCGAAGTTAAAAAGAATACA
This sequence comes from Geotria australis, assembly GCA_036362915.1. Taxonomy (NCBI): domain Eukaryota; kingdom Metazoa; phylum Chordata; class Hyperoartia; order Petromyzontiformes; family Geotriidae; genus Geotria; species Geotria australis. Next base: position 8,432,605 of record JAZEWU010000004.1, on the reverse strand, counting down.
GAACAGAGGTTTCGTCTTATCTGCGGAAAGAGAGAGGTGGTGGGGGGGAGTGGGGAGAAGAGAGAGGGGAGGGAGGGCGGTTCCAACATTTCGGATGCACCCGTCGGATAAGAAATATGTGGGCTAATCATTAGTACAGCCGTGAAGGGGCTTTCCGCTTGAGCATATGTCAACCAATTAGGACTGTGATTCTGCTGGAACTCCTGCGTCCACCCAGGGCGGCACGGTGACGCGGTGAGTCGCCCTGCCCCCCTCCCCCCCACACCAAGAAGGTTATGGGTTCAATATCCGGCTCGGGGAGCTTTCTGTGTGGAGTTTGCATGTTCGCCGAGTACTCCGGTTTCCTCGGTTAAGTATAGTTAACCAATTCCCACGACCGACTTGGCTGTAACGGAGATGCTGCTGGGTGGTGGGGGGGGGGCACGGTGGCCCAGTGAGTAGCGCTGCCGCCTCACAGAAATAAGGACCTGGGTTTGATTCCCGACTCGGGTGCCTTTCTGTGTGGAGTTTACACGTTCTTCCCGTGTTAGCGTGCGTTTTCGCCAGGTACTGCAGCTGACCTGACTAAATTTCCCCCGGTGCCCTGTGATGGACTTGCAACCCATCCTGGGTATATCACTGCCTTGCGCCCTGTGTCTGCCGGGATAGGCTCTGGCTCACCGCAACCCTGTCCAGGATAAAGCGGTTTCTGACAATGATGATATGTGGGAGATCTACAAGCAGAGTTGCTGCAGAGCGAGCGGCTATAGTTATTAATTAATTATCAGTACCCACTTAATTCTATACAGGGTCATTGGGGGCCGGAGCCTATCCCGACAGACACAGGGCGCAAGGCAGGGCTATGCCTATGATCGGACGCCAGTCTATATCGTATCGCAGGGCACTAGAGGCAATTTAGTCAGGAGGCCAATTAACCCAGGCAGCATGTGTTTGGACTGTGGGAGGCAACCTACTATATATTCACGCTATAGATAAATCTGAAAGACGCTGTAGAGATGTACCTTAGAGACACAAACATATGCTGTGTATGGTGAGGTAATGGAGATTGCTTGGAGGGAGATGCTGCAGAAACGTACACATCCTACCGAGATCCTACAGGAAGATGGTCTGGAGATGCTACAAATGGAGATCCTATAGACGAGAGGGGTGATATATACGATGTAGATACACGGATTCTATAGGGAGATGCTATAAATAGGCCGAATAGGGAGAGTGGATCGACAGAGATATATGCTATAGAGACGCCATAGACAGAGATATGCTATCAATATAGATACTGTACATGAATATACTAAAGAGATGCCATGTTGTAGAGATATACTGTTTGTAGATAAACTGTTCAGGGTTATGTATGCTTTAGGTATATACTGCAGAGGTTATACAGTACTGTATATAGACAGCGGAGAAATCTCTACCGTGGAGATGTATACTGTAGAGCTATATACTGTAGAAATAGAGGATATGCAGATATATGCTGTACGGATATCTACTGTGGAGGAGATGATGTGGAGATGTATACTGTCGAGAGAGGGGCTATAGAGATGCGGTGGAGATGTATACTGTGGCGGAGAGGCGCTATAGAGATGTATACTGTCGGCAGAGCGGCTATGCAGGGGATGCTGCGGAGGGGTTCTCTTTGATCGTGACGGTGACGTAATGATACATGTTACACTGGGCTCGCGTGAACATGCATACTGGTGTGCGAGCCTGTACACATACACACCCCACACTCCACGCAAACCACACGCCCTCCACGCACACCACACTCCACACTCCCCAAACACACACACACACACACCTCTCACACAGATTAATTATACCTCGTACACACACCACTCACAAACACCACTCTCGTACACCACTCACACACACACACCACCCTCTCATACCAATCACCCCCCCTTTCACACACATGTACCACTCACACACCCATCACTCTCACACACCGCTCACACACGAAAATTACAACCCACTCTTATACACCATTCTCAAACACCCTACTCGCACGCCTCTCACGCACACCACTCACGCGCACACCATACTCATACATACACCCCACTTACACCACTCTCTCTCACACACACCACTAACACACATCACTCAAACATACCACTCTGTCATACATCACTATCTCACACACACACCACTCACCACTTTAACACCCCACTCTGACACCCCCGCCCCCGACACCCCTACCACACACTCCACGCACACACATCTGAAGCACCCCATACGCACCTCACACCCCTCGTATTACAAAAAAGACCAGACAAAGATTCCCTGTACAGCCTTAACAGACTGGAAGGGTCAAGTGCTGTTAGCGAAAACCTATGAAGGTCGAGACGGCACATGAGGAGGTGGGTGACCAGGACCATTCCCGGCCGCCTTTGTCTCCCTTGTCGCAATGTTTAAACACCGAGCTAGGAACTCTTTTCAGTCGACATGGGGGGGATGCCCAGGACCGGTTCAGAAAATCGTCACCGTGAGCGGGATTCGAACTTGGGTTGCCAGGTTTTGTAGCCCAGCGCGCTAACCACTGCGCGCGCTACCGCTCGCCACAACTACACATACATACACACACCATGCACGGCCGCCACACACACACACTCCACGCCTGCCCCCCCCCACACACACAATGCCTGCCCACCACCCTCGCTCCTCACGCGGCTGCAATGGAAGCCGCGGTCCTTCAATGCGCGCGGTGCGCGGAGCAGGCGACATGCATCGCCCCGCGACCCTCTTTCTCTCTGACGCCCGTGTCTGTCTCCCCCCCCCCCCTCAATAGACAGCGGCTCGCTCTCGTTCATTCATACAGGCGCGATCCCTCTCACTCCCTAAATACAGGTAGTCTCACCCAACTCCTCACAGGCGCTCGCCGGTTCTGGCAGGAGGTCACGGAACAGACTCCGCCAAGGGGGGGGAAATTGTGAGAAAGAAAATAATCACTGTGGGAACGTCCCCTTTAGAGCGGGCATGTTAGGGATCGTTGCCCAGAATATGTCGAGTTTCTGACAACGCGTTTCCTGCATTTCTGTGACTTCTGAAATGTAAAATAAGCACGCAGGCCGATCGCATTCCCTCTGGGATTTTCACTCTTTTCCGGTCAATTCCACCGCAGGACTCAGGTCTTATCCTGAGTCCCTTAACCGCCTGAATTGAATGGCAGAAGCACCCACCTGTGCACCCCACCGTGGCAACTTGCTGCGTTTTACCTACTCCGCTCGTTGTTGTGAGCATCGCGCCTCCGTTGTTGATGGAGGGCGGCTGCCTCCTTCCCAACCGCCCGGTAGCGTCCTTCACGAGCCTCGTCCCCAGAGTCGGGGATGATGTTTGCATATCCTCCCACATTCCAGGTTCATTGGCCTGCCTACTCTCTAGGTTCACTGGCCTGACTTACTAAAATGGGCTTTAGATGAACTGGCGTCCCAGGCAGTGCATAACCCTGCCTTGCGCCCTGTGTTTTGCCAGGATAGGCTCCGGCTCACCGCGAACCTGTACAGGATTAAGCGGGTTCTGATAATGAATGACAAACGTGGAGGGGGTGAACAGCCCATCGCATCCAGCCAGCCATGTGGTAATCAGCTGACCAGTGCCGGCCTTTCCCCCCATCACGTTCCTCACAACACACCGCAGTGTTTCCATCTGACACCACCAGGACAGGGGGGCTGTTTTGCCAGACAGCAAGTCGGAAATGCACTCTCCAATTACAGAGATCCCCCGTATGGCCTTAACAGACTATTGGGTCAAGTGCCGTTAGAGAACACCTAATGAAGGTCGACACGGCACACGAGGAGGTGGGTGAGCAGCACCACGTCCGGCCGCCTTTGTCTCGCTAGTGGCGATATTTGCACACCGCACTAGATACCCCGGAAGGCTCCCTCGGGAAGTATTCCAGGCGCGGCCCACTGGGCGGAGACCTAGAGGCCGACCCAGGACACGCTGGAGGGATTATATCCTTCGGCTGGCCTGGGAACGCCTGGGAATCCCCCAGGAAGAGCTGGAATTTGTTGCTGAGGAAAGGGATGCCTGGTCCACTCTCCTTGGACTGCTGCCACCGCGACCCTCACCAGGACAAGCGGTTTAGAAAATGGATGGAAGGATGGACTAGATACTCATTTGAGGCTGAGTCGACCCTAGGGGAGGCCCGGGACCGGTTCGGAAAATCTTCACCGGTGTTGGCCGTGAGCGGCGATTCGAACTCGGATCCTAGCCAGGTTTGTAGCCGAGCGCGCTAACCACTGAGCCACAGCTCCCCCCCCTCACGCATACACACTCCACGGGCCATCCACAGCTCTCATATAGGCAGGCGCTCTAACGCACTCTCGCATGTTATTTATTTAACAAAAACAATAAACACTCGTGCAGACTCACACTCTCACGGTTTCACTCCTTCTGTGTCGTACATTCGCACAGGTGATGACACGCTCTTTACCTCGCATGCTCTCTCTTAATCCCTCTCACACAATCGTTCGCAAACATGTCCTTCACAGACGAATGCAAATGTCGTCTTGTTCAGGCAAGCGCTGCTTGTGAGCGCCTACGAAGGCCGGCACGATACAGCAGCACGCTCAGCCTCCGTCGTGTGCTGTTGTTTACACTCCGCGACGGGCACTGCAACTCATTTAAGGCTGAGTTGACATAGGGGAGGCCCAGAACTGGTTCAGGTACAGCGAGCGGGAATCGAACTTGGTTCACCGACTCGCCGGGTTTCGTAGCTCATTGCGCTAACCACTGCGCCACCGCTCCCCAGATCTCATTCATATACGCCGTTTGTGTGCTATTTCACAATGTCACACACCCTCTCACACACTCTCACACTCTCCATCACTCTCCCTCGCACTCTCTACCGGGTGTTCGGGGTCAGGGTTCCCGGAAAAAAATATTGCGTGAAACATTAAGCTCCGGTGACGAGTGGGATCTGAATAGACCCTGGGCATCCCCCCCTTCACTAAGCCGCACTGACCAACGTGGTGAAGTCTGGTCAAAACAATCCCCGTGACTGGCACGGCATAGGTGGGCCTTCATCCAGCAGTACATTGATTAAAAAAAGTCTCTACATTTGACCACATCACAGTCCCCAAAGACACGCTGCTGCAAAGGTTAACTGGCCTGCAGACTAAATCGCCCCCGGTGCCCTGTGATGGACTGGCGTCCCATCCTGGGTATAGCCCTGCCTTGCGCCCTGTGTCTCCCGGGATAGGATCCGGCTCACCGCGACCCTCTACAGGAATAAGCGGTTTCTGACAGTGGATGGACTATATTTTTAGGAGTACTGCACTGTATCGTCTATCGTCTGTCCTCTCAGCTCGGTGTCCAGTCGGGGTGCATGCGTGGTAGGCGGGCTCCTTTCGTCCAGCAACGGATTCGTGATGTTGGGATTTGGGGTGGAGGGGGGGGGAGAGTGATGGAGGAGAGTGGGTGATGCGGGGGAGCAGGAGGGTGATGGTAGGTGGTCTGATGGAGGAGACGCAGGAGTGCAGGGTGAGAGTGACGCCAGAGAAGAGTGCTTGTAGGTCACGGCGATGGGATAAGAGTAATGAGGTGGACTGACGGTTGGGTCGAGTGATTGTAGGGTTGAGTGATGGGCTGGAATGACGAGAGATGAAAGCGATTCGGTGAAGTGATAGAAGTGTGAAAGTGGCAGGAGTGTGCGGGATGATGGGAATGTGAGCGTGATGTGAGGGGTGAGCGATCAGGTTGGTGATGGTGCGATTGCAGCGATGGGAGAGTGCACTGATGGCGGTTAGGGGTGATGTTAAGTTGTAGTGATGGGGTGAGCGCTGGTCGGGTGATGTGATGTGGTGGTGAGTGATGGGGTGAGCGATGGAAGGATGATGTGTTTGGGGGGGGGTGAATGACGGAAGGTCGGAGCATGGGTGAAAATAATGAGGTGGAGTGAGGCTGGAGAGTGATTAGAGATCTGAGTGATGAGTGGGTGGAGTGATTGGGAGGTCCTGCGGGTGGGCGAGAGGGGGGGAGGCTGTGAGTGATGGAGGGGAGGTCAGGCCGATGTGATGTGGTAATGAGAGGGTGGGAATGATGGGAGGTGGGAGGTGATGGCGCGGAGATTTGAGCTCTTGAGTGATGGGGCGGAGTGATGGCGCGGAGTGAGGCAAACGTGCACGCTCCGTAAACCTCCGCTTCCACCGCGTGACACGGAATGTAATCACAGTACAGTACAAGTCCATACTGCACTTGACGACAGTCAATACCAATTAAATTCATAGCGCAATACAATGTGGGTTTACGTGCGTGCGTCTACACGCGGTCGCATCCCAATGTGCTGGAGAGAAACGGCGGAGGCATTTATTTTTTAGAGGCGGACAGGCACAGGCAGATTATCAGGGGGCAGCGAGTCTGCGTGTAAGTACCGTATACGGATATTTGTGAGTCCATGGGTCACTATGTGAGTCTATGCGTACGTGAGTCTGTGGGTCTCTGTGTAAATCTATAATTTACTCGATGGGCATGGGTCTTTAAGTCTGAATTTGTGAGTCTATGAGAATGCGAGTCTAAGGTGTCAGTGTAATAATATTAATCTTTGTGAGAGTGTAAGGCTATCTATGTATTAGCATCTGTGTGAGTTAAAGATTGTCTTTGTAAGTCTGCAGACCTATGTTAGTCTGAGGGTCTCTTTACGTATGTCTATGGCTCGGTGGTGTAGCGCGTTGAGCTACGAACCCGGCGACGCAAGTTCAATTCCGGCTCACGGCCAATTCCACGAACGATTTTCTGAACTGGTCCTGGGCCTCCCCTAGATCGACTCGGCCTCAAACGAGTCCCTGGTGCAGTATGTGAACATCGCCACTAGGGAGACAAAGGCGGCCGGGCGTGGTGCTAGCCACCCACCCCCTCGTACGCCGTGCTCGTCTTCATAGGTGCTCGCTAACAGCACTTGATCCTACAGTCGGTTAAGGCTATACGGGGGGGTTCTTTGTCTGTGGGTCTGCGCGCGAGTTCGTGCGAGACAATACAACGCGGATGTATAGACCGTCTAAATGGGAGCGATTCTAATGGCGCTGGACAAAAGCTTTGTGTGAACGTATCGACAGAAACAGGCAGCAGGCACCACCAAAGCAAAGCAGCAGGCCTTGAGCCTGGACTTGAACGCAGGACAGGGAGTCGATAGCACGGATTGCTGGGAGGCAAGGGAGTCCCGGTCTTTGTGGGCGACGGGGGAGCCTTAAAAAATACAATCCTTTATTTAACCACCTGCCAGCCACATTGAGATTCATCACTCGCCTTTGCATGGGGGGGGGGATCTAAAAGTCTGTAGCCACGCACACAAACATCCGCTACCACTTCGCATTTAAACGTATATCGCTCGATTCTTACATCTTCTTCTTCTTTGCGATTCTTCGAAGCACGATGGCTAGCTTCTGGACATCGTCGTCTTTCAGCTTGGCTTCGAAGTGTTTGGTAGAATTCGCAGGCAACACCAAGTACTACCTGACAGGGATCGCGACGTGAACGCTTCTACCTTGACCCCCGATTCTTACATAAACGTTTGTGACATCGGTGGGTTCATAATGGGCTGCACGGCACAGCCAGCGCTGACGTCACCCTCCCCGTCGCCCCTGCACAGAGACTGTGGGGGAACCACCCGTCTCTTCTGCTTTCGCGCCCCCTAGCCCACTCATTGCCTATTCCACATTCCCATGCCGGGTCCCGCTATACGACGGCCTCGGTTGGCTTCACAAATCCATGCGTCCATCCATTGTCGGAAACCGCTTAATCCTGTACGGGGTCCCGGTGAGCCAGAGCCTATCTCGGCAGACACGGGGCGCGAGGCAGGGCTATCCCCACGATGGGACGCCAGTCCATCACAGCTTTCCGAAATTCGGTAGCCTTATATACAGCTCAAAGACGTGCTGCCGTCTAGGTTAATTGTCCTGGCTAAATTGCTCCCGGGTGCCCCGAGATGTTGTAACTTGCTTACCCCTCCCCGCTGAACAACCGTTAAAAATAGCTACAGAGCTGACCGGTTCCTTCCAGCTTAAATAATAATTGACTCCTCACTGATGGTGGCGATGGTGGTAACGATGAAGATGATGTTGTGGGGTTGAGTAAATCACCACCGACTGTGAATTGAACTCTGAACCTTCTGCTGGAGTGGAATGCTTTAACCAGATAGTGATTATGGTGACTGTGATGACGTTCATGACTGTGGCGACGAAAGTGATTATCCTGACGAATGTGCCGATTATTAAGACTGATGATGACGGGTGACGTCGATAATGTCGGTGTTTGCGATGGTCACGTTGCTGACTGACGGCGAGGATCACATTTATAATGAATCCGATACAGACGGTAATCATTGTCAAGAATGCGACAACCACACAACGATGATGTAACTAACTTGCGTCCGAGGTGGGAATCTAACCGCGAACTACTTAGCTCTCATGCCCTGCAAGGCAACACAATGATCCATCCATCCATTTTCTAAACCGCTTGTCCTGGTGAGGGTCGCGGTGGCAGCAGTCCAAGGAGAGTGGACCAGACATCCCTTTCCTCAGCAACACAATGATGAACGTTACAATAAGCGCCCCATCGTCTGTCTCGAGCTCGATACATCGAGTAGCAACTCTCGGCATATAAAATCGCCAGCAGTCATCCTGTGGGATGTCCATGTCCCGTCATCGGAATGTGGAATGCCCACCGCCTGGCGTAGGGCCGCGTAGGGAGCAAGCGAGCGGCGCGCGACGCGGCTGCCTCGTGTCGAGAGACGTTTTGATGGCTTCGGCTGTAATAATGATGATGAATATTAACGAGACTAATGGGCATTGGTGTTAGTGTGTGAAGTGCGTATGTACGTGTGATTACGGTCCTCACACACCGACACCTTGAAATGTGTGATGAGTGTTTATACGAGTGTGCGTGTGTGTCTATGTGTCGTTAGTCATCGCGTACAGCTCCGTATATACACCCTTACGGTTACGCACATATGCACTCGTCCAACAAACAAAGATCCCCCGTGTAGGCTCCGCAAGCTGTTGGGGCAAGTGCTAAAATTAAATCCTCCACGGCGAATAAGGCATGCATGCTTATATGTGTGCGGTCACGCCCGGCCACCTTTGTCTCCCAAGCTGTGTACACGCTGCATCAAATACAGTATATCATTTAAGGCTGAGTCGACCCAGGGGAACACCGGGCCTCTCGGTGCGTCGCCCCGCATCTCCATAGGTGCTCGCCAACAGCACTTGCCCCACCTGCCTGTGTAGGCTATACGGGGGATCTTTGTCTACACGCGAAGTCGCGTGGGCGCACGCCATCTCACATCGCCCACCTGTTAACAGGAGCTCTTCGCGAACCCGGGTGATTGCATTAAGTGGATGCAAGCCCATGTCCACGCAGTGTGTACCTACACATGGCACACACACGCACGTTCACTTACACCAACTCCTACTGGTACACCACGTTAATCGCACGCATTCATTGTACCTTAGACAGTACATCCACCATCACATTATAAGGACGCGTGTACGCACACATACACGCGTACAGACGTGCAGTACGCGTACACACGGACACACACCGAGTCAGTGCATGCCCACTCGTGTAAACAAGGGTTTGTCAGACGACAGCTGCTAAACCGGTAACCGATTCCGAAAACGGTTACCGGCTCGGAAAGTCGCGAACCGGTAACCGTTTGCGCCGGATATATCCATCCGTCCATTGTCAGAAAAACGCTTAATCCTGTACAGGGTCGCGGTGAGCCGGAGCCTATCCCGGCAGACATAGGGTGCAAGGCAGGGATATGCCCAGGATGGGATGCCAGCCCATCACAGGGCACCGGGGGCAATTTCGGATATATATCTAAACAACGAATGCACCGGTTGGCACGCGCGGGCGTACAAACGGCACGGCGGCGTTAGTACATGTGCCCTCGTTTCTCAGTTAAAAGCTAAAGGAGCAACCATGCAATTGGTTCCTCACGGCACCGCCGGCAGAAAAAGCCTCCACTAGAGGGCGCCCCCCCCCTCCCTAGGCGAGTCTTTGGTCTACTCTTCCACGCTGAGCAGACTTCTCGGGAGAGGTGGACGTACCCACGCTTTACCCCACCGCGCGCGACCTGCTGCTGATTGAGTCGCCATGATATGCTCATTTCTAGCGGTGGGTGGACAGAGAGGAGATTGCCGAGACTGAACTTGCCCGATTGTTTTAACCGCCGCGACTGGAGATCGCATCGATTGCAAAAGTCCAGCGTGTTGTTAACCGTTGCATCACGGCAAATGCCTTCGTTTCTCAGTTAAAAATGTTGAAATAATGTTACGTGTACTGAAAGACATTTCTACGTGTGCAGTAACCGGATTTTTTTTTTTTACACGGTATTTTTTTCCATTAGGTTACCGGTTATGTAAAACAAGCCCGATGTTAACCTGAATACAGGCTGTGTACCTACGCATTACAGGTTACACACACATAGCAATTATATATAATACACACATACACAAGACCTACACGCGCGCGTACACGTGTAAAATATACAAGTGCATCCATGCTAGACCGCATGTACATCGCACCTCTACATTCGTGCTCCGCAAGTACACGTGTGTGAAAGCACACATTTGTAGGTGTACACAGGTGTGTGTATGCGTGTGTGATTTACGAACGCGCGTGTACACTATACGGGGAAAGACACTGCATGCCTTCAGACAGTACCCACAGATTGCACACACATTTCCTCGGAACACAATTTGCATTTATATGGCCATGCTAATCGGTACACTCGTGTACATCTGTGTACGCCGTGTGTGTGCAGATACGAATCGTAGCGTGTGTGTACAGATTAATACGTTTGTGTGCGCGCTTGGGTGTGTATATGCGTTGCGTATACAACAGGTACGTGTACTCAAACCACGAAATTAATGAATTAGATTACGTATGAAATTTAGAAGCTACGGGTGAATCCGTGTATTCGCCTGCATAGTACACGCGTGAGGATGTGTGCCAACGTATGTCTTTGCGTGTGCTTTTCAAAGCCGGTGTGTATACCTCCTGTGTGTGCGCGCGCATGTGTGTCGATTCGTGCACCGCGTGTACACGTGTGCATGCACGTCGGTGTGTGCGCGTGGATGTTCACACGCACATGTACGCGCGTGTGCACACGCATGTTACACGTGTACACGTGTATACGTATGCCGGGGTGTTTTCATGTACACGTCTGTAATCGTGTGTGTGCTTGAATGTCGGTACGAGCGCGCGCGTGTGCGTGTGTACGAGTACACCCCCCATGCACACCCATAGTGTATACGCATACACGGAGGCAGATATAGACGTGTGGAAATCTCATCGTCTGTCCGCGTATGCGCGTTCGTATCGGCGTGCGTGCATGCCTGCGTGCACGCGCGTGTACACGCGTGCGAATCTGTCGGCGCGTATACCTTGGCACGTTCATGTCGGTAGGTGTGCCGTGTACGCGTGCGCCCGCGTGTACACGCACGTTAACGTAGGTGTGTGTGTGTGTGCAGCCGCGGGTGTGCATCTGTCGGGGTGTGCCCTCGCATGGCGTGCGTGTACCCGCGCGCGTGTGCACGCGTGCCGGCTCCCTCCGCCACTCACCCGTCGCACGCTCCCGCAAGCTGCATCGTTTCTCCGACATCGCGCTCATCCCGCTCTCTCCTTCCCTCCCACCCCCCGTCAAACCCGCTCTCTCCAAATTCCCCCCCTCTCTCTCCCTCCCTCCCTCCC